>OZ002740.1:142131870-142379700 GCA_963924295.1 Dioctria rufipes
GAAGCAGTGATAATTTAAAAAAAAATTTTAATTTGTGGTGAATTTTCTTGAAAGAAGACTACGTATTAAAATCAATTGGCTACTTTCATTGTACAGACTTACCTGCAAGCAGTGATAATTTAAAAAAAAATTCGTTTCGTGGTAAATTTTCCAGAAAGAGGACTTCGTGTTAAGTCATTTGATTACTTTCATCAGCAACGCTTACCTGAAAGTAGTGATAATTTGAAAGAAAATTCCAATTTGTGGTGAATTTACCTGAAACAACACTTCGTATTAATTCACTTGATTACTTTCATTGTACAGACTTACCTGCAAGCAGAGATAATTTTAAAGGTATTTTCAGTTTGTGTGGAATTTTTCTGAAAGCGGACTTCGTATTAAAATCACTTGATTACTTTCATTGTACAGACTTATCTGCAAGCAGGGATAATTTTAAAGAAAATTTCAATTTGTGGTGAATTTTCCTGTAAGAGGATTTGGTATTAAATCATTTGATTACTTTCATCAGTTACGCTTACCTGCAAGCAGTGATAATTTTAAAGAAAGTTTTAATTTTTGGTGAATTTTCCTGAACAGCGAGTTCGTATCAATGTCGTGTCCCTATGGAATCAAACATCGAAAACCAAATAATTGAGCACGATAGAACTTTCTTCGAAATAAAAGAACACTTGAATTTCTCTAACATGGAATTATTCTTTATTTATCGCGAACTGATCTTTCTTAATACTTCTAAACGTACTCCGAACCAAAACATGATACTCTAAAAACCAAAGTTGAATCGCGACTGAACAATTAACTACGACGATGACTGAAACTAACGGCACTCGCCAGACCAGTCATTAGTCTTTTATGCCCCGATATTCAGAAGTATTTTCTTAGCTAACAACGCGGATGTAAACAAACGACAACAACCTTGTCGTTTGTTCTACCGGTTGCAGCACCTGAGTCGCTTAGTAGTAAACAATCGCTTTACATAATAATTACCATGCGAGGTTAATTGTTATTGTAATCGTCGAATGCTCCACTAAGCGCCGCTCATCGTAGCCACCTGTTGAGCTAATCAGCAAAATAACCGACAGTTGCAGAACAGTACCATGCGAGGTTACTGTTTAGCAATTGCCAATTATTTCACTAAAATGCGCCCTTGGCTGCTGGAAGAATCTTCCTTATATTGGGCCACAACATCAAAACATTTGATTACTTTCATTGTATAGACCTACTTGCAAGTAGTTATAATTTTAAAGAAAATTGCAATGAGTGGTAAATTTTCCTGAAAAAAGACTTCGTATTAAAATCACTTGCTTACTTTCATATTAAAGACTTACGTGCAAGCAGCGATAATTTTAAGAAAATTTCAATTTGTGTTGAATTTTCCTGTAAGAGGATTTCGTATTAAGTCATTTGATTACTTCTATTGTATAGGCTTATCTGCAAGCAGTGATAATTTTAAAGAAAGTTTCAATTTTTGTTGAATTTTCCTGAAAAACGAGTTCGTATCAAAACATTTGATTACTTTCATTGTATAGACCTACCTGCAAGTAGTTATAATTTTAAAGAAAATTTCAATGAGTGGTAAATTTTCCTGAAAAAAGACTTCGTATTAAAATCACTTGCTTACTTTCATATTAAAGACTTACGTGCAAGCAGCGATAATTTTAAGAAAATTTCAATTTGTGTTGAATTTTCCTGCAAGAGGATTTCGAATTAAGTCATTTGATTACTTTTATTGTATAGGCTTATCTGCAAGCAGTGATAATTTTAAAGAAAATTTTAATTTGTGGTGAATTTTCTTGAAAGAAGGATTCGTATTAAAATCAATTGGCTACTGTTATTGTACAGATTTACCTGCAAGCAGTGATAATTTTAAAAAAAATTTCGTTTCGTGGTAAATTTTCCAGAAAGAGGACTTCGTGTTAAGTCATTTGATTACTTTCATCAGCTACGATTACTTGAAAGTAGTGGTAATTTGAAAGAAAATTCCAATTTGTGGTGAACTTACCTGATACAACACTTCGTATTAATTCATTTGATTACTTTCATTGCACAGACTTACCTGCAAGCAGCGATAATTTTAAAGAAAATTTCAATTTGTGTGGAATTTTTCTGAAAGTGGACTTCGTATTAAAATCACTTGATTATTTTCATTGTACAGACTTATCTGCAAGCAGTGATAATTTTAAAGAAAATTTCAATTTGTGGTGAATTTTCCTGTAAGAGGATTTGGTATTAAATCATTTGATTACTTTCATCAGTTACGCTTACCTGCAAGCAGTGATAATTTTAAAGAAAGTTTCAATTTTTGGTGAATTTTCCTGAAAAACGAGTTCGTATCAAAACATTTGATTACTTTCATTGTATAGACCTACCTGCAAGTAGTTATAATTTTAAAGAAAATTTCAACGTGTGGTAAATTTTCCTGAAAAAAGACTTCGTATTAAAATCACTTGATTACTTTCATATTAAAGACTTACGTGCAAGCAGCGATAATTTTAAGAAAATTTCAATTTGTGTTGAATTTTCCTGTAAGAGGATTTCGTATTAAGTCATTTGATTACTTTTATTGTATAGGCTTATCTGCAAGCAGTGATAATTTTAAAGAAAGTTTCAATTTTTGTTGAATTTTCCTGAAAAACGAGTTCGTATCAAAACATTTGATTACTTTCATTGTATAGACCTACCTGCAAGTAGTTATAATTTTAAAGAAAATTTTAATTTGTGGTGAATTTTCTTGAAAGAAGGCTTCGTATTAAAATCACTTGCTTACTTTCATATTAAAGACTTACGTGCAAGCAACGATAATTTTAAGAAAATTTCAATTTGTGTTGAATTTTCCTGTAAGAGGATTTCGTATTAAGTCATTTGATTACTTTTATTGTATAGGTTTATCTGCAAGCAGTGATAATTTTAAAGAAAATTTTAATTTGTGGTGAATTTTCTTGAAAGAAGGCTTCGTATTAAAATCAATTGGCTACTGTCATTGTACAGATTTACCTGCAAGCAGTGATAATTTAAAAAAAAATTTCGTTTCGTGGTAAATTTTTTGCAGAAAGGAGACTTCGTGTTAAGTCATTTGATTACTTTCATCAGCTACGATTACCTGAAAGTAGTGGTAATTTGAAAGAAAATTCCAATTTGTGGTGAATTTACCTGATACAACTCTTCTTATTAAATCATTTGATTACTTTCATTGTACAGACTTACCTGCAAGCAGCGATAATTTTAAAGAAAAGTTCAATTTGTGTGGAATTTTTCTGAAAGCGGACTTCGTATTAAAATCACTTGATTACTTTCATTGTACAGACTTATCTGCAAGCAGAGATAATTTTAAAGAAAATTTCAATTTGTGGTGAATTTTCCTGTAAGAGGATTTGGTATTAAATCATTTGATTACTTTCATCAGTTACGCTTACCTGCAAGCAGTGATAAATTTAAAGAAAGTGTCAATTTTTGGTGAATTTTCCTGAAAAACGAGCTCGTATAAAAACATTTGATTACTTTCATTGTATAGACCTAACTGCAAGTAGTTATAATTTTAAAGAAAATTTCAAAGTGTGATAAATTTTCCTGAAAAAAGACTTCGTATTAAAATCACTGGATTACTTTCATATTAAAGACTTACGTGCAAGCAGCGATAATTTTGAGTAAATTCCAATATGTGTTGAATTTTCCTGTACGAGGATTTCGTATTAAGTCATTTGATGACTTTTATTGTATTGGCTTATCTGCAAGCAGTGATAATTTTAAAGAAAATTTCAATTTATGGTAAATTGTCCTGAAAGAGGTCTTCGTATTAAATCACTTGATTACTTTCATTGTCAAGAATTACCTGGAAGCAGTGATAATTTTAAAGAAAATTTTAATTTGTGGTGAATTTTCTTGAAAGGAGACTTCGTATTAAAATCAATTGGCTACTTTCATTATACAAACTTACCTGCATGCAGTGATAATTTAAAAAAAATTTCGTTTCGTTGTAAATTTTCCAGAAAGAGGACTTCGTGTTAAGTCATTTGATTACTTTCATCAGCTACGCTTACCCGAAAGTAGTGGTAATTTGAAACAAAATTCCAATTTGTGGTGAATTTACCTGAAACAACACTTCGTATTAATTCACTTGATTACTTTCATTGTACAGACTTACCTGCAAGCAGAGATAATTTTAAAGGTATTTTCAATTTGTGTGGAATTTTTCTGAAAGCGGACTTTGTATTAAAATCACTTGATTACTTTCATTGCACAGACGTATCTGCAAGCAGTGATAAGTTTAAAGAAAATTCCAATTTGTGGTGAATTTACCTGAAACAACTCTTCGTATTAAATCATTTGATTACTTTCATTGTAAAGACTTACCTGCAAGTAGTGATAATTTTAAAGAAAATTTCATTCCGTGGAAAATTTTCCAGAAAGAGGACTTCGTGTTAAGTCATTTGATTACTTTCATCAGTGTGTGGTGAATTTTCCTAAAAGAGCACTTCGTAATAAATCATTTGATTACTTTCATTGTACAAACTTACTTGCAAGCAGCGATAATTTTAAGAAAATTTCAATTTGTGTTGAATTTTCCTGAAAAAGACTTCGTATTAAATCACTTGATTACTTTCATTGTACAGACTTACCTGCAAGCAGCGATAATTTTAAAGAAAATTTCAATTTGTGTTGAATTTTCCTGTAAGAGGATTTCGTATTAAGTCATTTGATTACTTTTATTGTATAGGCTTATCTGCAAGCAGTGATAATTTTAAAGAAAGTTTCAATTTTTGTTGAATTTTCCTGAAAAACGAGTTCGTATCAAAACATTTGATTACTTTCATTGTATAGACCTACCTGCAAGTAGTTATAATTTTAAAGAAAATTTCAATGGGTGGTAAATTTTCCTGAAAAAAGACTTCGTATTAAAATCACTTGCTTACTTTCATATTAAAGACTTACGTGCAAGCAGCGATAATTTTAAGAAAATTTCAATTTGTGTTGAATTTTCCTGTAAGAGGATTTCGTATTAAGTCATTTGATTACTTTTATTGTATAGGCTTATCTGCAAGCAGTGATAATTTTAAAGAAAATTTTAATTTGTGGTGAATTTTCTTGAAAGAAGGCTTCGTATTAAAATCAATTGGCTACTGCCATTGTACAGATTTACCTGCAAGCAGTGATAATTTTAAAAAAAATTTCGTTTCGTGGTAAATTTTTTGCAGAAAGGAGACTTCGTGTTAAGTCATTTGATTACTTTCATCAGCTACGATTACCTGAAAGTAGTGGTAATTTGAAGGAAAATTCCAATTTGTGGTGAATTTACCTGATACAACTCTTCTTATTAAATCATTTGATTACTTTCATTGTACAGACTTACCCGCAAGCAGCGATAATTTTAAAGAAAAGTTCAATTTGTGTGGAATTTTTCTGAAAGCGGACTTCGTATTAAAATCACTTGATTACTTTCATTGTACAGACTTATCTGCAAGCAGAGATAATTTTAAAGAAAATTTCAATTTGTGGTGAATTTTCCTGTAAGAGGATTTGGTATTAAATCATTTGATTACTTTCATCAGTTACGCTTACCTGCAAGCAGTGATAAATTTAAAGAAAGTGTCAATTTTTGGTGAATTTTCCTGAAAAACGAGCTCGTATAAAAACATTTGATTACTTTCATTGTATAGACCTAACTGCAAGTAGTTATAATTTTAAAGAAAATTTCAATGTGTGGTAAATTTTCCTGAAAAAAGACTTCGTATTAAAATCACTGGATTACTTTCATATTAAAGACTTACGTGCAAGCAGCGATAATTTTGAGTAAATTCCAATATGTGTTGAATTTTCCTGTACGAGGATTTCGTATTAAGTCATTTGATGACTTTTATTGTATTGGCTTATCTGCAAGCAGTGATAATTTTAAAGAAAATTTCAATTTATGGTAAATTGTCCTGAAAGAGGTCTTCGTATTAAATCACTTGATTACTTTCATTGTCAAGAATTACCTGGAAGCAGTGATAATTTTAAAGAAAATTTTAATTTGTGGTGAATTTTCTTGAAAGGAGACTTCGTATTAAAATCAATTGGCTACTTTCATTATACAAACTTACCTGCAAGCAGTGATAATTTAAAAAAAATTTCGTTTCGTGGTAAATTTTCCAGAAAGAGGACTTCGTGTTAAGTCATTTGATTACTTTCATCAGCTACGCTTACCCGAAAGTAGTGGTAATTTGAAACAAAATTCCAATTTGTGGTGAATTTACCTGAAACAACACTTCGTATTAATTCACTTGATTACTTTCATTGTACAGACTTACCTGCAAGCAGAGATAATTTTAAAGGTATTTTCAATTTGTGTGGAATTTTTCTGAAAGCGGACTTTGTATTAAAATCACTTGATTACTTTCATTGCACAGACGTATCTGCAAGCAGTGATAAGTTTAAAGAAAATTCCAATTTGTGGTGAATTTACCTGAAACAACTCTTCGTATTAAATCATTTGATTACTTTCATTGTAAAGACTTACCTGCAAGTAGTGATAATTTTAAAGAAAATTTCATTCCGTGGAAAATTTTCCAGAAAGAGGACTTCGTGTTAAGTCATTTGATTACTTTCATCAGTGTGTGGTGAATTTTCCTAAAAGAGCACTTCGTAATAAATCATTTGATTACTTTCATTGTACAAACTTACTTGCAAGCAGCGATAATTTTAAGAAAATTTCAATTTGTGTTGAATTTTCCTGAAAAAGACTTCGTATTAAATCACTTGATTACTTTCATTGTACAGACTTACCTGCAAGCAGCGATAATTTTAAAGAAAATTTCAATTTGTGTTGAATTTTCCTGTAAGAGGATTTCGTATTAAGTCATTTGATTACTTTTATTGTATAGGCTTATCTGCAAGCAATGATAATTTTAAAGAAAGTTTCAATTTTTGTTGAATTTTCCTGAAAAACGAGTTCGTATCAAAACATTTGATTACTTTCATTGTATAGACCTACCTGCAAGTAGTTATAATTTTAAAGAAAATTTCAATGGGTGGTAAATTTTCCTGAAAAAAGACTTCGTATTAAAATCACTTGCTTACTTTCATATTAAAGACTTACGTGCAAGCAGCGATAATTTTAAGAAAATTTCAATTTGTGTTGAATATTCCTGTAAGAGGATTTCGTATTAAGTCATTTGATTACTTTTATTGTATAGGCTTATCTGCAAGCAGTGATAATTTTAAAGAAAATTTTAATTTGTGGTGAATTTTCTTGAAAGAAGGCTTCGTATTAAAATCAATTGGCTACTGTCATTGTACAGATTTACCTGCAAGCAGTGATAATTTTAAAAAAAATTTCGTTTCGTGGTAAATTTTTTGCAGAAAGGAGACTTCGTGTTAAGTCATTTGATTACTTTCATCAGCTACGATTACCTGAAAGTAGTGGTAATTTGAAAGAAAATTCCAATTTGTGGTGAATTTACCTGATACAACTCTTCTTATTAAATCATTTGATTACTTTCATTGTACAGCCTTACCCGCAAGCAGCGATAATTTTAAAGAAAAGTTCAATTTGTGTGGAATTTTTCTGAAAGCGGACTTCGTATTAAAATCACTTGATTACTTTCATTGTACAGACTTATCTGCAAGCAGAGATAATTTTAAAGAAAATTTCAATTTGTGGTGAATTTTCCTGTAAGAGGATTTGGTATTAAATCATTTGATTACTTTCATCAGTTACGCTTACCTGCAAGCAGTGATAAATTTAAAGAAAGTGTCAATTTTTGGTGAATTTTCCTGAAAAACAAGCTCGTATCAAAACATTTGATTACTTTCATTGTATAGACCTAACTGCAAGTAGTTATAATTTTAAAGAAAATTTCAATGTGTGGTAAATTTTCCTGAAAAAGACTTCGTATTAAAATCACTGGATTACTTTCATATTAAAGACTTACGTGCAAGCAGCGATAATTTTGAGAAAATTCCAATATGTGTTGAATTTTCCTGTAAGAGGATTTCGTATTAAGTCATTTGATGACTTTTATTGTATTGGCTTACTTGCATGCAGTGATAATTTTAAAGAAAGTGTCAAATTTTGGTGAATTTTCCTGAAAAACGAGCTCGTATCAAAACATTTGGTTACTTTCATTGTATAGACCTAACTGCAAGTAGTTATAATTTTAAAGAAAATTTCAATGTGTGGTAAATTTTCCTGAAAATAGACTTCGAATTAATGATAATTTAAAAAAAAAATTCGTTTCGTGGTAAATTTTCCAGAAAGAGGTCTTCGTGTTAAGTCATTTGATTACTTTCATCAGCTACGCTTACCTGAAAGTAGTGATAATTTGAAAGAAAATTCCAATTTGTGGTGAATTTACCTGAAACAACACTTCGTATTAAATCATTTGATTACTTTCATTGTACAGACTTACCTGCAAGCAGATATAATTTTAAAGTAAATTTCAATTTGTGTGGAATTTTTCTGAAAGCGGACTTCGTATTAAAATCACTTGATTATTTTCATTGTACAGACTTATCTGCATGCAGTGATAATTTTAAAGAAAGTTTCACTTTTGTTGAATTTTCCTGTAAGAGGATTTGGTATTAAATCATTTGATTACTTTCATCAGTTACGCTTACCTGCAAGCAGTGATAATTTTAAAGAAAGTTTCAATGTGTGGTAAATTTTCCTGAAAAAAGACTTCGTATTAAAATCACTTGATTACTTTCATATTAAAGACTTACGTGCAAGCAGCGATAATTTTAAGAAAATTTCAATTTTGTGTTGAATTTTCCTGTGAGAGGAGTTCGTATTAAGTCATTTGATTACTTTTATTGTATAGGCTTATCTGCAAGCAGTGATAATCTTAAAGAAAATTTCAATTTGTGGTAAATATTCCTGAAAGAAGACTTCGTATTAAATCACTTGATTACTTTCATTGTCAAGAATTATCTGGAAGCAGTGATAATTTGAAAAAAAAAAAATTAATTTGTGGTGAATTTTCTTGAAAGAAGACTACGTATTAAAATCAATTGGCTACTTTCATTGTACAGACTTACCTGCAAGCAGTGATAATTTAAAAAAAATTTCGTTTCGTGGTAAATTTTCCAGAAAGAGGACTTCGTGTTAAGTCATTTGATTACTTTCATCAGCTACGCTAACCCGAAAGTAGTGGTAATTTGAAAGAAAATTCCAATTTGTGGTGAATTTACCTGAAACAACTCTTCGTATTAAATCATTTGATTACTTTCATTGTACAGACTTAACTGCAAGCAGCGATAATTTTAAGAAAATTTCAATTTTGTGTTGAATTTTCCTGTGAGAGGAGTTCGTATTAAGTCATTTGATTACTTTTATTGTATAGGCTTATCTGCAAGCAGTGATAATCTTAAAGAAAATTGCAATTTGTGGTAAATTTTCCTGAAAGAAGACTACGTATTAAATCACTTGATTACTTTCATTGTCAAGAATTATCTGGAAGCAGTGATAATTTGAAAAAAAAAAATTTAATTTGTGGTGAATTTTCTTGAAAGAAGACTACGTATTAAAATCAATTGGCTACTTTCATTGTACAGACTTACCTGCAAGCAGTGATAATTTAAAAAAAAATTTCGTTTCGTGGTAAATTTTCCAGAAAGAGGACTTCGTGTTAAGTCATTTGATTACTTTCATCAGCAACGCTTACCTGAAAGTAGTGATAATTTGAAAGAAAATTCCAATTTGTGGTGAATTTACCTGAAACAACACTTCGTATTAATTCACTTGATTACTTTCATTGTACAGACTTACCTGCAAGCAGAGATAATTTTAAAGGTATTTTCAGTTTGTGTGGAATTTTTCTGAAAGCGGACTTCGTATTAAAATCACTTGATTACTTTCATTGTACAGACTTACGTGCAAGCAGCGCTAATTTTAAGAAAATTGCAATTTGTGTTGAATTTTCCTGTAAGAGGATTTCGTATTAAGTCATTTGATTACTTTTATTGTATAGGCTTATTTCCAAGCAGTGATAATTTTAAAGGAAATTTTAATTTGTGGTGATTATTTTCATCAGTTACGCTTACTTGCAAGCAGTGATAATTTTAAAGAAAGTGTCAAATTTTGGTGAATTTTCCTGAAAAACGAGCTCGTATCAAAACATTTGATTTCTTTCATTGTATAGACCTAACTGCAAGTAGTTATAATTTTAAAGAAAATTTCAATGTGTGGTAAATTTTCCTGAAAATCGACTTCGTATTAAAATCACTGGATTACTTTCATATTAAAGACTTACGTGCAAGCAGCGATAATTTTAAGAAAATTTAAATTTGTGTTGAATTTTCCTGCGAGAGGATTTCGTATTAAGTCATTTGATTACTTTTATTGTATAGGCTTATTTGCAAGCAGTGATAATCTTAAAGAAAATTTCAATTTGTGGTAAATTTTCCTGAAAGAAGACTTCGTATTAAATCACTTGATTACTTTCATTGTCAAGAAATACTTGGAAGCAGTGATAATTTAAAAAAAAATTTTAATTTGTGGTGAATTTTCTTGAAAGAAGACTACGTATTAAAATCAATTGGCTACTTTCATTGTACAGACTTACCTGCAAGCAGTGATAATTTAAAAAAAAATTCGTTTGGTGGTAAATTTTCCAGAAAGAGGACTTCGTGTTAAGTCATTTGATTACTTTCATCAGCAACGCTTACCTGAAAGTAGTGATAATTTGAAAGAAAATTCCAATTTGTGGTGAATTTACCTGAAACAACACTTCGTATTAATTCACTTGATTACTTTCATTGTACAGACTTACCTGCAAGCAGAGATAATTTTAAAGGTATTTTCAGTTTGTGTGGAATTTTTCTGAAAGCGGACTTCGTATTAAAATCACTTGATTACTTTCATTGTACAGACTTATCTGCAAGCAGAGATAATTTTAAAGAAAATTTCAATTTGTGGTGAAGTTTCCTGTAACAGGATTTGGTATTAAATCATTTGATTACTTTCATCAGTTACGCTTACCTGCAAGCAGTGATAATTTTAAAGAAAGTTTTAATTTTTGGTGAATTTTCCTGAACAGCGAGTTCGTATCAATGTCGTGTCCCTATGGAATCAAACATCGAAAACCAAATAATTGAGCACGATAGAACTTTCTTCGAAATAAAAGAACACTTGAATTTCTCTAACATGGAATTATTCTTTATTTATCGCGAACTGACCTTTCTTAATACTTCTAAACGTACTCCGAACCAAAACATGATACTCTAAAAACCAAAGTTGAATCGCGACTGAACAATTAACTACGACGATGACTGAAACTAACGGCACTCGCCAGACCAGACCGTCTTTTATGCCCCGATATTCAGAAGTATTTTCTTAGCTAACAACGCGGATGTAAACAAACGACAACAACCTTGTCGTTTGTTCTACCGGTTGCAGCACCTGAGTCGCTTAGTAGTAAACAATCGCTTTACATAATAATTACCATGCGAGGTTAATTGTTATTGTAATCGTCGAATGCTCCACTAAGCGCCGCTCATCGTAGCCACCTGTTGAGCTAATCAGCAAAATAACCGACAGTTGCAGAACAGTACCATGCGAGGTTACTGTTTAGCAATTGCCAATTATTTCACTAAAATGCGCCCTTGGCTGCTGGAAGAATCTTCCTTATATTGGGCCACAACATCAAAACATTTGATTACTTTCATTGTATAGACCTACTTGCAAGTAGTTATAATTTTAAAGAAAATTGCAATGAGTGGTAAATTTTCCTGAAAAAAGACTTCGTATTAAAATCACTTGCTTACTTTCATATTAAAGACTTACGTGCAAGCAGCGATAATTTTAAGAAAATTTCAATTTGTGTTGAATTTTCCTGTAAGAGGATTTCGTATTAAGTCATTTGATTAACATACTTCTATTGTATAGGCTTATCTGCAAGCAGTGATAATTTTAAAGAAAGTTTCAATTTTTGTTGAATTTTCCTGAAAAACGAGTTCGTATCAAAACATTTGATTACTTTCATTGTATAGACCTACCTGCAAGTAGTTATAATTTTAAAGAAAATTTCAATGAGTGGTAAATTTTCCTGAAAAAAGACTTCGTATTAAAATCACTTGCTTACTTTCATATTAAAGACTTACGTGCAAGCAGCGATAATTTTAAGAAAATTTCAATTTGTGTTGAATTTTCCTGCAAGAGGATTTCGAATTAAGTCATTTGATTACTTTTATTGTATAGGCTTATCTGCAAGCAGTGATAATTTTAAAGAAAATTTTAATTTGTGGTGAATTTTCTTGAAAGAAGGATTCGTATTAAAATCAATTGGCTACTGTTATTGTACAGATTTACCTGCAAGCAGTGATAATTTTAAAAAAAATTTCGTTTCGTGGTAAATTTTCCAGAAAGAGGACTTCGTGTTAAGTCATTTGATTACTTTCATCAGCTACGATTACTTGAAAGTAGTGGTAATTTGAAAGAAAATTCCAATTTGTGGTGAACTTACCTGATACAACACTTCGTATTAATTCATTTAATTACTTTCATTGCACAGACTTACCTGCAAGCAGCGATAATTTTAAAGAAAATTTCAATTTGTGTGGAATTTTTCTGAAAGTGGACTTCGTATTAAAATCACTTGATTATTTTCATTGTACAGACTTATCTGCAAGCAGTGATAATTTTAAAGAAAATTTCAATTTGTGGTGAATTTTCCTGTAAGAGGATTTGGTATTAAATCATTTGATTACTTTCATCAGTTACGCTTACCTGCAAGCAGTGATAATTTTAAAGAAAGTTTCAATTTTTGGTGAATTTTCCTGAAAAACGAGTTCGTATCAAAACATTTGATTACTTTCATTGTATAGACCTACCTGCAAGTAGTTATAATTTTAAAGAAAATTTCAACGTGTGGTAAATTTTCCTGAAAAAAGACTTCGTATTAAAATCACTTGATTACTTTCATATTAAAGACTTACGTGCAAGCAGCGATAATTTTAAGAAAATTTCAATTTGTGTTGAATTTTCCTGTAAGAGGATTTCGTATTAAGTCATTTGATTACTTTTATTGTATAGGCTTATCTGCAAGCAGTGATAATTTTAAAGAAAGTTTCAATTTTTGTTGAATTTTCCTGAAAAACGAGTTCGTATCAAAACATTTGATTACTTTCATTGTATAGACCTACCTGCAAGTAGTTATAATTTTAAAGAAAATTTTAATTTGTGGTGAATTTTCTTGAAAGAAGGCTTCGTATTAAAATCACTTGCTTACTTTCATATTAAAGACTTACGTGCAAGCAACGATAATTTTAAGAAAATTTCAATTTGTGTTGAATTTTCCTGTAAGAGGATTTCGTATTAAGTCATTTGATTACTTTTATTGTATAGGTTTATCTGCAAGCAGTGATAATTTTAAAGAAAATTTTAATTTGTGGTGAATTTTCTTGAAAGAAGGCTTCGTATTAAAATCAATTGGCTACTGTCATTGTACAGATTTACCTGCAAGCAGTGATAATTTAAAAAAAAATTTCGTTTCGTGGTAAATTTTTTGCAGAAAGGAGACTTCGTGTTAAGTCATTTGATTACTTTCATCAGCTACGATTACCTGAAAGTAGTGGTAATTTGAAAGAAAATTCCAATTTGTGGTGAATTTACCTGATACAACTCTTCTTATTAAATCATTTGATTACTTTCATTGTACAGACTTACCTGCAAGCAGCGATAATTTTAAAGAAAAGTTCAATTTGTGTGGAATTTTTTTGAAAGCGGTCTTCGTATTAAAATCACTTGATTACTTTCATTGTACAGACTTATCTGCAAGCAGAGATAATTTTAAAGAAAATTTCAATTTGTGGTGAATTTTCCTGTAAGAGGATTTGGTATTAAATCATTTGATTACTTTCATCAGTTACGCTTACCTGCAAGCAGTGATAAATTTAAAGAAAGTGTCAATTTTTGGTGAATTTTCCTGAAAAACGAGCTCGTATAAAAACATTTGATTACTTTCATTGTATAGACCTAACTGCAAGTAGTTATAATTTTAAAGAAAATTTCAAAGTGTGGTAAATTTTCCTGAAAAAAGACTTCGTATTAAAATCACTGGATTACTTTCATATTAAAGACTTACGTGCAAGCAGCGATAATTTTGAGTAAATTCCAATATGTGTTGAATTTTCCTGTACGAGGATTTCGTATTAAGTCATTTGATGACTTTTATTGTATTGGCTTATCTGCAAGCAGTGATAATTTTAAAGAAAATTTCAATTTATGGTAAATTGTCCTGAAAGAGGTCTTCGTATTAAATCAATTGATTACTTTCATTGTCAAGAATTACCTGGAAGCAGTGATAATTTTAAAGAAAATTTTAATTTGTGGTGAATTTTCTTGAAAGGAGACTTCGTATTAAAATCAATTGGCTACTTTCATTATACAAACTTACCTGCAAGCAGTGATAATTTAAAAAAAATTTCGTTTCGTGGTAAATTTTCCAGAAAGAGGACTTCGTGTTAAGTCATTTGATTACTTTCATCAGCTACGCTTACCCGAAAGTAGTGGTAATTTGAAACAAAATTCCAATTTGTGGTGAATTTACCTGAAACAACACTTCGTATTAATTCACTTGATTACTTTCATTGTACAGACTTACCTGCAAGCAGAGATAATTTTAAAGGTATTTTCAATTTGTGTGGAATTTTTCTGAAAGCGGACTTTGTATTAAAATCACTTGATTACTTTCATTGCACAGACGTATCTGCAAGCAGTGATAAGTTTAAAGAAAATTCCAATTTGTGGTGAATTTACCTGAAACAACTCTTCGTATTAAATCATTTGATTACTTTCATTGTAAAGACTTACCTGCAAGTAGTGATAATTTTAAAGAAAATTTCATTCCGTGGAAAATTTTCCAGAAAGAGGACTTCGTGTTAAGTCATTTGATTACTTTCATCAGTGTGTGGTGAATTTTCCTAAAAGAGCACTTCGTAATAAATCATTTGATTACTTTCATTGTACAAACTTACTTGCAAGCAGCGATAATTTTAAGAAAATTTCAATTTGTGTTGAATTTTCCTGAAAAAGACTTCGTATTAAATCACTTGATTACTTTCATTGTACAGACTTACCTGCAAGCAGCGATAATTTTAAAGAAAATTTCAATTTGTGTTGAATTTCCCTGTAAGAGGATTTCGTATTAAGTCATTTGATTACTTTTATTGTATAGGCTTATCTGCAAGCAGTGATAATTTTAAAGAAAGTTTCAATTTTTGTTGAATTTTCCTGAAAAACGAGTTCGTATCAAAACATTTGATTACTTTCATTGTATAGACCTACCTGCAAGTAGTTATAATTTTAAAGAAAATTTCAATGGGTGGTAAATTTTCCTGAAAAAAGACTTCGTATTAAAATCACTTGCTTACTTTCATATTAAAGACTTACGTGCAAGCAGCGATAATTTTAAGAAAATTTCAATTTGTGTTGAATTTTCCTGTAAGAGGATTTCGTATTAAGTCATTTGATTACTTTTATTGTATAGGCTTATCTGCAAGCAGTGATAATTTTAAAGAAAATTTTAATTTGTGGTGAATTTTCTTGAAAGAAGGCTTCGTATTAAAATCAATTGGCTACTGCCATTGTACAGATTTACCTGCAAGCAGTGATAATTTTAAAAAAAAATTCGTTTCGTGGTAAATTTTTTGCAGAAAGGAGACTTCGTGTTAAGTCATTTGATTACTTTCATCAGCTACGATTACCTGAAAGTAGTGGTAATTTGAAAGAAAATTCCAATTTGTGGTGAATTTACCTGATACAACTCTTCTTATTAAATCATTTGATTACTTTCATTGTACAGACTTACCCGCAAGCAGCGATAATTTTAAAGAAAAGTTCAATTTGTGTGGAATTTTTCTGAAAGCGGACTTCGTATTAAAATCACTTGATTACTTTCATTGTACAGACTTATCTGCAAGCAGAGATAATTTTAAAGAAAATTTCAATTTGTGGTGAATTTTCCTGTAAGAGGATTTGGTATTAAATCATTTGATTACTTTCATCAGTTACGCTTACCTGCAAGCAGTGATAAATTTAAAGAAAGTGTCAATTTTTGGAGAATTTTCCTGAAAAACAAGCTCGTATCAAAACATTTGATTACTTTCATTGTATAGACCTAACTGCAAGTAGTTATAATTTTAAAGAAAATTTCAATGTGTGGTAAATTTTCCTGAAAAAAGACTTCGTATTAAAATCACTGGATTACTTTCATATTAAAGAATTACGTGCAAGCAGCGATAATTTTGAGAAAATTCCAATATGTGTTGAATTTTCCTGTAAGAGGATTTCGTATTAAGTCATTTGATGACTTTTATTGTATTGGCTTATCTGCAAGCAGTGATAATTTTAAAGAAAATTTCAATTTATGGTAAATTGTCCTGAAAGAGGTCTTCGAATTAAATCACTTGATTACTTTCATTGTCAAGAATTACTTGGAAGCAGTGATAATTTTAAAGAAAATTTTAATTTGTGGTGAATTTTCTTGAAAGGAGACTTCGTATTAAAATCAATTGGCTACTTTCATTGTACAAACTTACCTGCAAGCAGTGATAATTTAAAAAAAATTTCGTTTCGTGGTAAATTTTCCAGAAAGAGGACTTCGTGTTAAGTCATTTGATTACTTTCATCAGCTACGCTTACCCGAAAGTAGTGGTAATTCGAAAGAAAATTCCCATTTGTGGTGAATTTACCTGAAAAAACTCTTCGTATTAAATCATTTTTTGATTACTTTCATTGTACAGACTTACCTGCAAGCAGCGATAATTTTAAAAAAAATTTCAATTTGTGTGGAATTTTTCTGAAAGTGGACTTCGTATTAAAATCACTTGATTACTTTCATTGTACAGACTTATCTGCATGCAGTGATAATTTTAAAGAAAATTTCAATTTGTGGTGAATTTTCCTGTAAGAGGATTTGGTATTAAATCATTTGATTACTTTCATCAGTTACGCTTACCTGCAAGCAGTGATAATTTTAAAGAAAGTTTCAATTTTTGGTGAATTTTCCTGAAAAACGAGTTCGTAGCAAAAAATTTGATTACTTTCATTGTATAGACCTACCTGCAAGTAGTTATAATTTTAAAGAAAATTTCAATGTGTGGTAAATTTTCCTCAAAAAAGACTTCGTATTAAAATCACTTGATTACTTTCATATTAAAGACTTACGTGCAAGCAGCGATAATTTTAAGAAAATTTAAATTTGTGTTGAATTTTCCTGCGAGAGGATTTCGTATTAAGTCATTTGATTACTTTTATTGTATAGGCTGATTTTCAAGCAGTGATAATCTTAAAGAAAATTTCAATTTGTGGTAAATTTTCCTGAAAGAAGACTTCGTATTAAATCACTTGATTACTTTCATTGTCAAGAAATACTTGGAAGCAGTGATAATTTGAAAAAAAATTTTAATTTGTGGTGAATTTTCTTGAAAGAAGACTACGTATTAAAATCTAGTGGCTACTTTCATTGTACAGACTTACCTGCAAGCAGTGATAATTTAAAAAAAAATTTCGTTTCGTGGTAAATTTTCCAGAAAGAGGACTTCGTGTTAAGTCATTTGATTACTTTCATCAGCAACGCTTACCTGAAAGTAGTGATAATTTGAAAGAAAATTCCAATTTGTGGTGAATTTACCTGAAACAACACTTCGTATTAATTCACTTGATTACTTTCATTGTACAGACTTACCTGCAAGCAGAGATAATTTTAAAGGTATTTTCAATTTGTGTGGAATTTTTCTGAAAGGGGACTTTGTATTAAAATCACTTGATTACTTTCATTGCACAGACGTATCTGCAAGCAGTGATAAGTTTAAAGAAAATTCCAATTTGTGGTGAATTTACCTGAAACAACTCTTCGTATTAAATCATTTGATTACTTTCATTGTAAAGACTTACCTGCAAGTAGTGATAATTTTAAAGAAAATTTCATTCCGTGGAAAATTTTCCAGAAAGAGGTCTTCGTGTTATGTCATTTGATTACTTTCATCAGTGTGTGGTGAATTTTCCTAAAAGAGCACTTCGTAATAAATCATTTGATTACTTTCATTGTACAAACTTACTTGCAAGAAGCGATAATGTTAAGAAAATTTCAATTTGTGTTGAATTTTCCTGAAAAAGACTTCGTATTAAATCACATGATTACTTTCATTGTACAGACTTACCTGCAAGCAGCGATAATTTTAAAGAAAATTTCAATTTGTGGTGAATTTTCCTGAAAGAGTACTACGTATTAATCCATTTGATTACTTTCATTGTACAGACTTACCTGCAAGCAGCGATAATTTTAAGGAAATTTCAATTTGTGGTGAATTTTCCTGAAAGAGGACTTCGTATTAAATCACTTGATTACTTTCATTGTCAATAATTACCTGGAAGCAGTGATAATTTTAAAGAAAATTTTAATTTGTTGTGAATTTTCTTGAAAGAAGACTTTCATTGTACAGACTTACCTGCAAGCAGTGATAATTTAAAAAAAAATTTCGTTTCGTGGTAAATTTTCCAGAAAGAGGACCTTGTGTTAAGTCATTTTTTACTTTCATCAGCTACGCTTACCTGAAAGTAGTGGTAATTTGAAAGAAAACTCCAATTTGTGGTGAATTTACCTGAAACAACTCTTCGTATTAAATCATTTGATTACTTTCATTGTACAGACTTAACTGCAAGCAGCGATAATTTTATAGAAAATTTCAATTTGTGTGGAATTTTTCTGAAAGCGGACTTCGTATTAAAATCACTTGATTATTTTCATTGTACAGACTTATCTGCAAGCAGTGATAATTTTAAAGAAAATTTCAATTTATGGTAAGTTTTCCAGAAAGAGGTCTTCGAGTTAAATCACTTGATTACTTTCATTGTCAAGAATTAACTGGAAGCAGTGATAATTTTAAAGAAAATTTTAATTTGTGGTGAATTTTCTTGAAAGAAGACTTCGTATTAAAATCAATTGGCTACTTTCATTGTACAGACTTACCTGCAAGCAGTGATAATTTAAAAAAAAATTTCGTTTCGTGGTAAATTTTCCAGAAAGAGGATTTCGTGTTAAGTCATTTGATTACTGTCATCATCTACGCTTACCGGAAAGTAGTGATAATTTGAAAGAAAATTCCAATTTGTGGTGAATTTACCTGAAACAACACTTCGTATTAATTCACTTGATTACTTTCATTGTACAGACTTACCTGCAAGCAGAGGTAATTTTAAAGAAATTTTCGATTTGTGTGGAAATTTTCTGAAAGCAGACTTCGTATTAAAATGACTTGATTACTTTCATTGTACAGACTTATCTGCAAGCAGAGATAATTTTAAAGAAAATTCCAATTTGTGGTGAATTTTCCTGTAAGAGGATTTGGTATTAAATCATTTGATTACTTTCATCAGTTACGCTTACCTGCAAGCAGTGATAAATTTAAAGAAACTGTCAATTTTTGGTGAATTTTCCTGAAAAACGAGCTCGTATCAAAACATTTGTTTACTTTCATTGTATAGACCTAACTGCAAGTAGTTATAATTTTAAAGAAAATTTCAATGTGTGGTAAATTTTCCTGAAAAAAGACTTCGTATTAAAATCACTGGATTACTTTCATATTAAAGACTTACGTGCAAGCAGCGATAATTTTGAGTAAATTCCAATATGTGTTGAATTTTCCTGTACGAGGATTTCGTATTAAGTCATTTGATGACTTTTATTGTATTGGCTTATCTGCAAGCAGTGATAATTTTAAAGAAAATTTCAATTTATGGTAAATTGTCCTGAAAGAGGTCTTCGTATTAAATCACTTGATTACTTTCATTGTCAAGAATTACTTGGAAGCAGTGATAATTTTAAAGAAAATTTTAATTTGTGGTGAATTTTCTTGAAAGGAGACTTCGTATTAAAATCAATTGGCTACTTTCATTGTACAAACTTACCTGCAAGCAGTGATAATTTAAAAAAAATTTCGTTTCGTGGTAAATTTTCCAGAAAGAGGACTTCGTGTTAAGTCACTTTATTACTTTCATCAGCTACGCTTACCCGAAAGTAGTAGTAATTTGAAAGAAAATTCCAATTTGTGGTGAATTTACCTGAAAAAACTCTTCGTATTAAATCATTTTTTGATTACTTTCATTGTACAGACTTATCTGCATGCAGTGATAATTTTAAAGAAAATTTCAATTTGTGGTGAATTTTCCTGTAAGAGGATTTGGTATTAAATCATTTGATTACTTTCATCAGTTACGCTTACCTGCAAGCAGTGATAATTTTAAAAAAAGTTTCAATTTTTGGTGAATTTTCCTGAAAAACGAGTTCGTAGCAAAAAATTTGATTACTTTCATTGTATAGACCTACCTGCAAGTAGTTATAATTTTAAAGAAAATTTCAATGTGTGGTAGATTTTCCTCAAAAAAGACTTCGTATTAAAATCACTTGATTACTTTCATATTAAAGACTTACGTGCAAGCAGCGATAATTTTAAGAAAATTTAAATTTGTGCTGAATTTACCTGCGAGAGGATTTCGTATTAAGTCATTTGATTACTTTTATTGTATAGGCTTATTTGCAAGCAGTGATAATCTTAAAGAAAATTTCAATTTGTGGTAAATTTTCCTGAAAGAAGACTTTGGATTAAATCACTTGATTACTTTCATTGTCAAGAAATACTTGGAAGCAGTGATAATTTGAAAAAAAATTTTAATTTGTGGTGAATTTTCTTGAAAGAAGACTACGTATTAAAATCAATTGGCTACTTTCATTGTACAGACTTACCTGCAAGCAGTGATAATTTAAAAAAAAATTTCGTTTCGTGGTAAATTTTCCAGAAAGAGGACTTCGTGTTAAGTCATTTGATTACTTTCATCAGCAACGCTTACCTGAAAGTAGTGATAATTTGAAAGAATATTCCAATTTGTGGTGAATTTACCTGAAACAACACTTCGTATAAATTCACTTGATTACTTTCATTGTACAGACTTACCTGCAAGCAGAGATAATTTTAAAGGTATTTTCAATTTGTGTGGAATTTTTCTGAAAGCGGACTTTGTATTAAAATCACTTGATTACTTTCATTGCACAGACGTATCTGCAAGCAGTGATAAGTTTAAAGAAAATTCCAATTTGTGGTGAATTTACCTGAAACAACTCTTCGTATTAAATCATTTGATTACTTTCATTGTAAAGACTTACCTGCAAGTAGTGATAATTTTAAAGAAAATTTCATTCCGTGGAAAATTTTCCAGAAAGAGGACTTCGTGTTAAGTCATTTGATTACTTTCATCAGTGTGTGGTGAATTTTCCTAAAAGAGCACTTCGTAATAAATCATTTGATTACTTTCATTGTACAAACTTACTTGCAAGCAGCGATAATTTTAAGAAAATTTCAATTTGTGTTGAATTTTCCTGAAAAAGACTTCGTATTAAATCACTTGATTACTTTCATTGTACAGACTTACCTGCAAGCAGCGATAATTTTAAAGTAAATTTCAATTTGTGTTGAATTTTCCTGTAAGAGGATTTCGTATTAAGTCATTTGATTACTTTTATTGTATAGGCTTATCTGCAAGCAGTGATAATTTTAAAGAAAGTTTCAATTTTTGTTGAATTTTCCTGAAAAACGAGTTCGTATCAAAACATTTGATTACTTTCATTGTATAGACCTACCTGCAAGTAGTTATAATTTTAAAGAAAATTTCAATGGGTGGTAAATTTTCCTGAAAAAAGACTTCGTATTAAAATCACTTGCTTACTTTCATATTAAAGACTTACGTGCAAGCAGCGATAATTTTAAGAAAATTTCAATTTGTGTTGAATTTTCCTGTAAGAGGATTTCGTATTAAGTCATTTGATTACTTTTATTGTATAGGCTTATCTGCAAGCAGTGATAATTTTAAAGAAAATTTTAATTTGTGGTGAATTTTCTTGAAAGAAGGCTTCGTATTAAAATCAATTGGCTACTGGCATTGTACAGATTTACCTGCAAGCAGTGATAATTTTAAAAAAAATTTCGTTTCGTGGTAAATTTTTTGCAGAAAGGAGACTTCGTGTTAAGTCATTTGATTACTTTCATCAGCTACGATTACCTGAAAGTAGTGGTAATTTGAAAGAAAATTCCAATTTGTGGTGAATTTACTTGATACAACTCTTCTTATTAAATCATTTGATTACTTTCATTGTACAGACTTACCCGCAAGCAGCGATAATTTTAAAGGAAAGTTCAATTTGTGCGGAATTTTTCTGAAAGCGGACTTCGTATTAAAATCACTTGGTTACTTTCATTGTACAGACTTATCTGCAAGCAGAGATAATTTTAAAGAAAATTTCAATTTGTGGTGAATTTTCCTGTAAGAGGATTTGGTATTAAATCATTTGATTACTTTCATCAGTTACGCTTACCTGCAAGCAGTGATAAATTTAAAGAAAGTGTCAATTTTTGGTGAATTTTCCTGAAAAACGAGCTCGTATCAAAACATTTGATTACTTTCATTGTATAGACCTAACTGCAAGTAGTTATAATTTTAAAGAAAATTTCAATGTGTGGTAAATTTTCCTGAAAAAAGACTTCGTATTAAAATCACTGGATTACTTTCATATTAAAGACTTACGTGCAAGCAGCGGTAATTTTGAAAAAATTCCAATATGTGTTGAATTTTCCTGTAAGAGGATTTCGTATTAAGTCATTTGATGACTTTTATTGTATTGGCTTATCTGCAAGCAGTGATAATTTTAAAGAAAATTTCAATTTATGGTAAATTGTCCTGAAAGAGGTCTTCGAATTAAATCACTTGATTACTTTCATTGTCAAGAATTACCTGGAAGTAGTGATAATTTTAAAGAAAATTTTAATTTGTGGTGAATTTTCTTGAAAGGAGACTTCGTATTAAAATCAATTGGCTACTTTCATTGTATAAACTTACCTGCAAGCAGTGATAATTTAAAAAAAATTTCGTTTCGTGGTAAATTTTCCAGAAAGAGGACTTCGTGTTAAGTCATTTGATTACTTTCATCAGCTACGCTTACCCGAAAGTAGTGGTAATTTGAAAGAAAATTCCAATTTGTGGTGAATTTACCTGAAAAAACTCTTCGTATTAAATCATTTTTTGATTACTTTCATTGTACAGACTTACCTGCAAGCAGAGATAATTGTAAAAAAAATTTCAATTTGTGTGGAATTTTTCTGAAAGTGGACTTCGTATTAAAATCACTTGATTACTTTCATTGTACAGACTTATCTGCATGCAGTGATAATTTTAAAGAAAATTTCAATTTGTGGTGAATTTTCCTGTAAGAGGATTTGGTATTAAATCATTTCATTACTTTCATCAGTTACGCTTACCTGCAAGCAGTGATAATTTTAAAGAAAGTTTCAATTTTTGGTGAATTTTCCTGAAAAACGAGTTCGTAGCAAAAAATTTGATTACTTTCATTGTATAGACCTACCTGCAAGTAGTTATAATTTTAAAGAAAATTTCAATGTGTGGTAAATTTTCCTCAAAAAAGACTTCGTATTAAAATCACTTGATTACTTTCATATTAAAGACTTACGTGCAAGCAGCGATAATTTTAAGAAAATTTAAATTTGTGTTGAATTTTCCTGCGAGAGGATTTCGTATTAAGTCATTTGATTACTTTTATTGTATAGGCTTATTTGCAAGCAGTGATAATCTTAAAGAAAATTTCAATTTGTGGTAAATTTTCCTGAAAGAAGACTTTGGATTAAATCACTTGATTACTTTCATTGTCAAGAAATACTTGGAAGCAGTGATAATTTGAAAAAAAATTTTAATTTGTGGTGAATTTTCTTGAAAGAAGACTACGTATTAAAATCAATTGGCTACTTTCATTGTACAGACTTACCTGCAAGCAGTGATAATTTAAAAAAAAATTTCGTTTCGTGGTAAATTTTCCAGAAAGAGGACTTCGTGTTAAGTCATTTGATTACTTTCATCAGCAACGCTTACCTGAAAGTAGTGATAATTTGAAAGAATATTCCAATTTGTGGTGAATTTACCTGAAACAACACTTCGTATAAATTCACTTGATTACTTTCATTGTACAGACTTACCTGCAAGCAGAGATAATTTTAAAGGTATTTTCAATTTGTGTGGAATTTTTCTGAAAGCGGACTTTGTATTAAAATCACTTGATTACTTTCATTGCACAGACGTATCTGCAAGCAGTGATAAGTTTAAAGAAAATTCCAATTTGTGGTGAATTTACCTGAAACAACTCTTCGTATTAAATCATTTGATTACTTTCATTGTAAAGACTTACCTGCAAGTAGTGATAATTTTAAAGAAAATTTCATTCCGTGGAAAATTTTCCAGAAAGAGGACTTCGTGTTAAGTCATTTGATTACTTTCATCAGTGTGTGGTGAATTTTCCTAAAAGAGCACTTCGTAATAAATCATTTGATTACTTTCATTGTACAAACTTACTTGCAAGCAGCGATAATTTTAAGAAAATTTCAATTTGTGTTGAATTTTCCTGAAAAAGACTTCGTATTAAATCACTTGATTACTTTCATTGTACAGACTTACCTGCAAGCAGCGATAATTTTAAAGAAAATTTCAATTTGTGTTGAATTTTCCTGTAAGAGGATTTCGTATTAAGTCATTTGATTACTTTTATTGTATAGGCTTATCTGCAAGCAGTGATAATTTTAAAGAAAGTTTCAATTTTTGTTGAATTTTCCTGAAAAACGAGTTCGTATCAAAACATTTGATTACTTTCATTGTATAGACCTACCTGCAAGTAGTTATAATTTTAAAGAAAATTTCAATGGGTGGTAAATTTTCCTGAAAAAAGACTTCGTATTAAAATCACTTGCTTACTTTCATATTAAAGACTTACGTGCAAGCAGCGATAATTTTAAGAAAATTTCAATTTGTGTTGAATTTTCCTGTAAGAGGATTTCGTATTAAGTCATTTGATTACTTTTATTGTATAGGCTTATCTGCAAGCAGTGATAATTTTAAAGAAAATTTTAATTTGTGGTGAATTTTCTTGAAAGAAGGCTTCGTATTAAAATCAATTGGCTACTGGCATTGTACAGATTTACCTGCAAGCAGTGATAATTTTAAAAAAAATTTCGTTTCGTGGTAAATTTTTTGCAGAAAGGAGACTTCGTGTTAAGTCATTTGATTACTTTCATCAGCTACGATTACCTGAAAGTAGTGGTAATTTGAAAGAAAATTCCAATTTGTGGTGAATTTACTTGATACAACTCTTCTTATTAAATCATTTGATTACTTTCATTGTACAGACTTACCCGCAAGCAGCGATAATTTTAAAGGAAAGTTCAATTTGTGCGGAATTTTTCTGAAAGCGGACTTCGTATTAAAATCACTTGGTTACTTTCATTGTACAGACTTATCTGCAAGCAGAGATAATTTTAAAGAAAATTTCAATTTGTGGTGAATTTTCCTGTAAGAGGATTTGGTATTAAATCATTTGATTACTTTCATCAGTTACGCTTACCTGCAAGCAGTGATAAATTTAAAGAAAGTGTCAATTTTTGGTGAATTTTCCTGAAAAACGAGCTCGTATCAAAACATTTGATTACTTTCATTGTATAGACCTAACTGCAAGTAGTTATAATTTTAAAGAAAATTTCAATGTGTGGTAAATTTTCCTGAAAAAAGACTTCGTATTAAAATCACTGGATTACTTTCATATTAAAGACTTACGTGCAAGCAGCGGTAATTTTGAGAAAATTCCAATATGTGTTGAATTTTCCTGTAAGAGGATTTCGTATTAAGTCATTTGATGACTTTTATTGTATTGGCTTATCTGCAAGCAGTGATAATTTTAAAGAAAATTTCAATTTATGGTAAATTGTCCTGAAAGAGGTCTTCGAATTAAATCACTTGATTACTTTCATTGTCAAGAATTACCTGGAAGTAGTGATAATTTTAAAGAAAATTTTAATTTGTGGTGAATTTTCTTGAAAGGAGACTTCGTATTAAAATCAATTGGCTACTTTCATTGTATAAACTTACCTGCAAGCAGTGATAATTTAAAAAAAATTTCGTTTCGTGGTAAATTTTCCAGAAAGAGGACTTCGTGTTAAGTCATTTGATTACTTTCATCAGCTACGCTTACCCGAAAGTAGTGGTAATTTGAAAGAAAATTCCAATTTGTGGTGAATTTACCTGAAAAAACTCTTCGTATTAAATCATTTTTTGATTACTTTCATTGTACAGACTTACCTGCAAGCAGAGATAATTGTAAAAAAAATTTCAATTTGTGTGGAATTTTTCTGAAAGTGGACTTCGTATTAAAATCACTTGATTACTTTCATTGTACAGACTTATCTGCATGCAGTGATAATTTTAAAGAAAATTTCAATTTGTGGTGAATTTTCCTGTAAGAGGATTTGGTATTAAATCATTTCATTACTTTCATCAGTTACGCTTACCTGCAAGCAGTGATAATTTTAAAGAAAGTTTCAATTTTTGGTGAATTTTCCTGAAAAACGAGTTCGTAGCAAAAAATTTGATTACTTTCATTGTATAGACCTACCTGCAAGTAGTTATAATTTTAAAGAAAATTTCAATGTGTGGTAAATTTTCCTCAAAAAAGACTTCGTATTAAAATCACTTGATTACTTTCATATTAAAGACTTACGTGCAAGCAGCGATAATTTTAAGAAAATTTAAATTTGTGTTGAATTTTCCTGCGAGAGGATTTCGTATTAAGTCATTTGATTACTTTTATTGTATAGGCTTATTTGCAAGCAGTGATAATCTTAAAGAAAATTTCAATTTGTGGTAAATTTTCCTGAAAGAAGACTTCGTATTAAATCACTTGATTACTTTCATTGTCAAGAAATACTTGGAAGCAGTGATAATATGAAAAAAAATTTTAATTTATGGTGAATTTTCTTGAAAGAAGACTACGTATTAAAATCAAGTGGCTACTTTCATTGTACAGACTTACCTGCAAGCAGTGATAATTTAAAAAAAAATTTCGTTTCGTGGTAAATTTTCCAGAAAGAGGACTTCGTGTTAAGTCATTTGATTACTTTCATCAGCAACGCTTACCTGAAAGTAGTGATAATGTGAAAGAAAATTCCAATTTGTGGTGAATTTACCTGAAACAACACTTCGTATTAATTCACTTGATTACTTTCATTGTACAGACTTACCTGCAAGCAGAGATAATTTTAAAGGTATTTTCAATTTGTGTGGAATTTTTCTGAAAGCGGACTTTGTATTAAAATCACTTGATTACTTTCATTGCACAGACGTATCTGCAAGCAGTGATAAGTTTAAAGAAAATTCCAATTTGTGGTGAATTTACCTGAAACAACTCTTCGTATTAAATCATTTGATTACTTTCATTGTAAAGACTTACCTGCAAGTAGTGATAATTTTAAAGAAAATTTCATTCCGTGGAAAATTTTCCAGAAAGAGGACTTCGTGTTAAGTCATTTGATTACTTTCATCAGTGTGTGGTGAATTTTCCTAAAAGAGCACTTCGTAATAAATCATTTGATTACTTTCATTGTACAAACTTACTTGCAAGCAGCGATAATTTTAAGAAAATTTCAATTTGTGTTGAATTTTCCTGAAAAAGACTTCGTATTAAATCACATGATTACTTTCATTGTACAGACTTACCTGCAAGCAGCGATAATTTTAAAGAAAGTTTCAATTTGTGGTGAATTTTCCTGAAAGAGTACTACGTATTAATCCATTTGATTACTTTCATTGTACAGACTTACCTGCAAGCAGCGATAATTTTAAGGAAATTTCAATTTGTGGTGAATTTTCCTGAAAGAGGACTTCGTATTAAATCACTTGATTACTTTCATTGTCAAGAATTACCTGGAAGCAGTGATAATTTTAAAGAAAATTTTAATTTGTTGTGAATTTTCTTGAAAGAAGACTTCGTATTAAAGTCAATTGGCTACTTTCATTGTACAGACTTACCTGCAAGCAATGATAATTTAAAAAAAAATTTCGTTTCGTGGTAAATTTTCCAGAAAGAGGATTTCGTGTTAAGTCATTTGATTACTGTCATCATCTACGCTTACCTGAAAGTAGTGATAATTTGAAAGAAAATTCCAATTTGTGGTGAATTTACCTGAAACAACACTTCGTATTAATTCACTTGATTACTTTCATTGTACACACTTACCTGCAAGCAGAGGTAATTTTAAAGAAATTTTCAATTTGTGTGGAATTTTTCTGAAAGCAGACTTCGTATTAAAATCACTTGATTACTTTCATTGTATAGACCTACCTGCAAGTAGTTATAATTTTAAAGAAAATTTCAACGTTTGGTAAATTTTCCTGAAAGAAGACTTCGTATTAAAATCACTTGATTACTTTCATATTAAAGACTTACGTGCAAGCAGCGATAATTTTAAGAAGATTTCAATTTGTGTTGAATTTTCCTGTAAGAGGATTTCGTATTAAGTCATTTGATTACTTTTATTGTATAGGCTTATCTGCAAGTAGTGATAATTTTAAAGAAAATTTCAATTTATGGTAAATTTTCCTGAAAGAGGTCTTCGAATTAAATCACTTGATTACTTTCATTGTCAAGAATTACCTGGAAGCAGTGATAATTTTAAAGAAAATTTTAATTTGTGGTGAATTTTCTTGAAAGAAGACTTCGTATTAAAATCAATTGGCTACTTTCATTGTACAGACTTACCTGCAAGCAGTGATAATTTAAAAAAAAATTT
Organism: Dioctria rufipes; assembly: GCA_963924295.1. Classification (NCBI taxonomy): domain Eukaryota; kingdom Metazoa; phylum Arthropoda; class Insecta; order Diptera; family Asilidae; genus Dioctria; species Dioctria rufipes. Next base: position 142,160,509 of record OZ002740.1, read on the forward strand.
CGTTTCGTGGTAAATTTTCCAGAAAGAGGACCTCGTGTTAAGTCATTTTTTACTTTCATCAGCTACGCTTACCTGAAAGTAGTGGTAATTTGAAAGAAAATTCCAATTTGTGGTGAATTTACCTGAAAAAACTCTTCGTATTAAATCATTTGATTACTTTCATTGTACAGACTTAACTGCAAGCAGCGATAATTTTATAGAAAATTTCAATTTTTGTGGAATTTTTCTGAAAGCCGACTTCGTATTAAAATCACTTGATTATTTTCATTGTACAGACTTATCTGCAAGCAGTGATAATTTTAAAGAAAATTTCAATTTATGGTAAGTTTTCCAGAAAGAGGTCTTCGAGTTAAATCACTTGATTACTTTCATTGTCAAGAATTAACTGGAAGCAGTGATAATTTTAAAGAAAATTTTAATTTGTGGTGAATTTTCTTGAAAGAAGACTTCGTATTAAAATCAATTGGCTACTTTCATTGTACAGACTTACCTGCAAGCAGTGATAATTTAAAAAAAAATTTCGCTTCGTGGTAAATTTTCCAGAAAGAGGATTTCGTGTTAAGTCATTTGATTACTGTCATCATCTACGCTTACCGGACAGTAGTGATAATTTGAAAGAAAATTCCAATTTGTGGTGAATTTACCTGAAACAACACTTCGTCTTAATTCGCTTGATTACTTTCATTGTACAGACTTACCTGCAAGCAGAGGTAATTTTAAAGAAATTTTCAATTTGTGTGGAATTTTTCTGAAAGCAGACTTCGTATTAAAATGACTTGATTACTTTCATTGTACAGACTTATCTGCAAGCAGAGATAATTTTAAAGAAAATTTCAATTTGTGGTGAATTTTCCTGTAAGAGGATTTGGTATTAAATCATTTGATTACTTTCATCAGTTACGCTTACCTGCAAGCAGTGATAAATTTAAAGAAACTGTCAATTTTTGGTGAATTTTCCTGAAAAACGAGCTCGTATCAAAACATTTGATTACTTTCATTGTATAGACCTAACTGCAAGTAGTTATAATTTTAAAGAAAATTTCAATGTGTGGTAAATTTTCCTGAAAAAAGACTTCGTATTAAAATCACTGGATTACTTTCATATTAAAGACTTACGTGCAAGCAGCGATAATTTTGAGTAAATTCCAATATGTGTTGAATTTTCCTGTACGAGGATTTCGTATTAAGTCATTTGATGACTTTTATTGTATTGGCTTATCTGCAAGCAGTGATAATTTTAAAGAAAATTTCAATTTATGGTAAATTGTCCTGAAAGAGGTCTTCGTATTAAATCACTTGATTACTTTCATTGTCAAGTATTACCTGGAAGCAGTGATAATTTTAAAGAAAATTTTAATTTGTGGTGAATTTTCTTGAAAGGAGACTTCATATTAAAATCAATTGGCTACTTTCATTGTACAAACTTACCTGCAAGCAGTGATAATTTAAAAAAAATTTCGTTTCGTGGTAAATTTTCCAGAAAGAGGACTTCGTGTTAAGTCATTTGATTACTTTCATCAGCTACGCTTACCCGAAAGTAGTGGTAATTTGAAAGAAAATTCCAATATATGGTGAATTTACCTGAAAAAACTCTTCGTATTAAATCATTTTTTGATTACTTTCATTGTACAGACTTACCTGCAAGCAGAGATAATTTAAAAAAAAATTTCAATTTGTGTGGAATTTTTCTGAAAGTGGACTTCGTATTAAAATCACTTGATTACTTTCATTGTACAGACTTATCTGCATGCAGTGATAATTTTAAAGAAAATTTCAATTTGTGGTGAATTTTCCTGTAAGAGGATTTTGTATTAAATCATTTGATTACTTTCATCAGTTACGCTTACCTGCAAGCAGTGATAATTTTAAAGAAAGTTTCAATTTTTGGTGAATTTTCCTGAAAAACGAGTTCGTAGCAAAAAATTTGATTACTTTCATTGTATAGACCTACCTGCAAGTAGTTATAATTTCAAAGAAAATTTCAATGTGTGGTAAATTTTCCTCAAAAAAGACTTCGTATTAAAATCACTTGATTACTTTCATATTAAAGACTTACGTGCAAGCAGCGATAATGTTAAGAAAATTTAAATTTGTGTTGAATTTTCCTGCGAGAGGATTTCGTATTAAGTCATTTGATTACTTTTATTGTATAGGCTTATTTGCAAGCAGTGATAATCTTAAAGAAAATTTCAATTTGTGGTAAATTTTCCTGAAAGAAGACTTTGGATTAAATCACTTGATTACTTTCATTGTCAAGAAATACTTGGAAGCAGTGATAATTTTAAAGAAAATTTTAATTTGTGGTGAATTTTCTTGAAAGAAGGCTTCGTATTAAAATCAATTGGCTACTGTCATTGTACAGACTTACCTGCAAGCAGTAATAATTTTAAAAAAAATTTCGTTTCGTGGTAAATTTTTTGCAGAAAGGAGACTTCGTGTTAAGTCATTTGATTACTTTCATCAGCTACGATTACCTGAAAGTAGTGGTAATTTGAAAGAAAATTCCAATTTGTGGTGAATTTACCTGATACAACTCTTCTTATTAAATCATTTGATTACTTTCATTGTACAGACTTACCCGCAAGCAGCGATAATTTTAAAGAAAAATTCAATTTGTGTGGAATTTTTCTGAAAGCGGACTTCGTAATAAAATCACTTGATTACTTTCATTGTACAGACTTATCTGCAAGCAGAGATAATTTTAAAGAAAATTTCAATTTGTGGTGAATTTTCCTGTAAGAGGATTTGGTATTAAATCATTTGATTACTTTCATCAGTTACGCTTACCTGCAAGCAGTAATAAATTTAAAGAAAGTGTCATTTTTTGGTGAATTTTCCTGAAAAACGAGCTCGTATCAAAACATTTGATTACTTTCATTGTATAGACTTAACTGCACGTAGTTATAATTTTAAAGAAAATTTCAATGTGTGGTAAATTTTCCTGAAAAAAGACTTCGTATTAAAATCACTGGATTACTTTCATATTAAAGACTTACGTGCAAGCAGCGATAATTTTGAGAAAATTCCAATATTTGTTGAATTTTCCTGTAAGAGGATTTCGTATTAAGTCATTTGATGACTTTTATTGTATTGGCTTATCTGCAAGCAGTGATAATTTTAAAGAAAATTTCAATTTATGGTAAATTGTCCTGAAAGAGGTCTTCGAATTAAATCACTTGATTACTTTCATTGTCAAGAATTACCTGGAAGCAGTGATAATTTTAAAGAAAATTTTAATTTGTGGTGAATTTTCTTGAAAGGAGACTTCGTATTAAAATCAATTGGCTACTTTCATTGTACAAACTTACCTGCAAGCAGTGATAATTTAAAAAAAATTTCGTTTCGCGGTAAATTTTCCAGAAAGAGGACTTCGTGTTAAGTCATTTGATTACTTTCATCAGCTACGCTTACCCGAAAGTAGTGGTAATTTGAAATAAAATTCCAATTTGTGGTGAATTTACCTGAAAAAACTCTTCGTATTAAATCATTTATTGATTACTTTCATTGTACAGACTTACCTGCAAGCAGAGATAATTTGAAAAAAAATTTTAATTTGTGGTGAATTTTCTTGAAAGAAGACTACGTATTAAAATCAAGTGGCTACTTTCATTGTACAGACTTACCTGCAAGCAGTGATAATTTAAAAAAAAATTTCGTTTCGTGGTAAATTTTCCAGAAAGAGGACTTCGTGTTAAGTCATTTGATTACTTTCATCAGCAACGCTTACCTGAAAGTAGTGATAATTTGAAAGAAAATTCCAATTTGTGGTGAATTTACCTGAAACAACACTTCGTATTAATTCACTTGATTACTTTCATTGTACAGACTTACCTGCAAGCAGAGATAATTTTAAAGTTATTTTCAATTTGTGTGGAATTTTTCTGAAAGGGGACTTTGTATTAAAATCACTTGATTACTTTCATTGCACAGACGTATCTGCAAGCAGTGATAAGTTTAAAGAAAATTCCAATTTGTGGTGAATTTACCTGAAACAACTCTTCGTATTAAATCATTTGATTACTTTCATTGTAAAGACTTACCTGCAAGTAGTGATAATTTTAAAGAAAATTTCATTCCGTGGAAAATTTTCCAGAAAGAGGACTTCGTGTTAAGTCATTTGATTACTTTCATCAGTGTGTGGTGAATTTTCCTAAAAGAACACTTCGTAATAAATCATTTGATTACTTTCATTGTACAAACTTACTTGCAAGCAGCGATAATTTTAAGAAAATTTCAATTTGTGTTGAATTTTCCTGAAAAGACTTCGTATTAAATCACATGATTACTTTCATTGTACAGACTTACCTGCAAGCAGCGATAATTTTAAAGAAGATTTCAATTTCTGGTGAATTTTCCTGAAAGAGTACTACGTATTAATCCATTTGATTACTTTCATTGTACAGACTTACCTGCAAGCAGCGATAATTTTAAGGAAATTTCAATTTGTGGTGAATTTTCCTGAAAGAGGACTTCGTATTAAATCACTTGATTACTTTCATTGTCAAGAATTACCTGGAAGCAGTGATAATTTTAAAGAAAATTTTAATTTGTTGTGAATTTTCTTGAAAGAAGACTTCGTATTAAAGTCAATTGGCTACTTTCATTGTACAGACTTACCTGCAAGCAGTGATAATTTAAAAAAAAATTTCGTTTCGTGGTAAATTTTCCAGAAAGAGGATATCGTGTTAAGTCATTTGATTACTGTCATCATCTACGCTTACCTGAAAGTAGTGATAATTTGAAAGAAAATTCCAATTTGTGGTGAATTTACCTGAAACAACACTTCGTATTAATTCACTTGATTACTTTCATTGTACAGACTTACCTGCAAGCAGAGGTAATTTTAAAGAAATTTTCAATTTGTGTGGAATTTTTCTGAAAGCAGACTTCGTATTAAAATCACTTGATTACTTTCATTGTATAGACCTACCTGCAAGTAGTTATAATTTTAAAGAAAATTTCAACGTTTGGTAAATTTTCCTGAAAGAAGACTTCGTATTAAAATCACTTGATTACTTTCATATTAAAGACTTACGTGCAAGCCGCGATAATTTGAAGAAAATTTCAATTTGTGTTGAATTTTCTTGTAAGAGGATTTCGTATTAAGTCATTTGATTACTTTTATTGTATAGGCTTATATGCAAGCAGTGATAATTTTAAAGAAAGTATCAATTTTTGTTGAATTTTCCTGAAAAACGAGTTCGTATCAAAACATTTGATTACTTTCATTGTATAGACCTACCTGCAAGTAGTTATAATTTTAAAGAAAATTTCAATGAGTGGTAAATTTTCCTGAAAATAGACTTCGTATTAAAATCACTTGATTACTTTCATATTAAAGACTTACGTGCAAGCAGCGATAATTTTAAGAAAATTTCAATTTGTGTTGAATTTTCTTGTAAGAGGATTTCGTATTAAGTCATTTGATTACTTTTATTGTATAGGCTTATCTGCAAGCAGTGATAATTTTAAAGAAAGTTTCAAGTTTTGTTGAATTTTCCTGAAAAACGAGTTCGTATCAAAACATTTTTTTACTTTCATTGTATAGACCTACCTGCAAGTAGTTATAATTTTAAAGAAAATTTCAATGAGTGGTAAATTTTCCTAAAAAAAGACTTCGTATAAAAATCACTTGATTACTTTCATATTAAAGACTTACGTGCAAGCAGCGATAATTTTAAGAAAATTTCAATTTGTGTTGAATTTTCCTGTAAGAGGATTTCGTATTAAGTCATTTGATTACTTTTATTGTATAGGCTTATCTGCAAGTAGTGATAATTTTAAAGAAAATTTCAATTTATGGTAAATTTTCCTGAAAGAGGTCTTCGAATTAAATCACTTGATTACTTTCATTGTCAAGAATTACCTGGAAGCAGTGATAATTTTAAAGAAAATTTTAATTTGTGGTGAATTTTCTTGAAAGAAGACTTCGTATTAAAATCAATTGGCTACTTTCATTGTACAGACTTACGTGCAAGCAGTGATAGTTTAAAAAAAAATTTCGTTTCGTGGTAAATTTTCCAGAAAGAGGACCTCGTGATAAGTCATTTTTTACTTTCATCAGCTACGCTTACCTGAAAGTAGTGGTAATTTGAAAGAAAATTCCAATTTGTGGTGAATGTACCTGAAACAACTCTTCGTATTAAATCATTTGATTACTTTCATTGTACAGACTTAACTGCAAGCAGCGATAATTTTAAAGAAAATTTCAATTTGTGTGGAATTTTTCTGAAAGCGGACTTCGTATTAAAATCACTTGATTATTTTCATTGTACAGACTTATCTGCAAGCAGTGATAATTTTAAAGAAAATTTCAATTTATGGTAAGTTTTCCAGAAAGAGGTCTTCGAGTTAAATCACTTGATTACTTTCATTGTCAAGAATTAACTGGAAGCAGTGATAATTTTAAAGAAAATTTTAATTTGTGGTGAATTTTCTTGAAAGAAGACTTCGTATTAAAATCAATTGGCTACTTTCATTGTACAGACTTACCTGCAAGCAGTGATAATTTAAAAAAAAATTTCGTTTCGTGGTAAATTTTCCAGAAAGAGGATTTCGTGTTAAGTCATTTGATTACTGTCATCATCTACGCTTACCGGAAAGTAGTGATAATTTGAAAGAAAATTCCAATTTGTGGTGAATTTACCTGAAACAACACTTCGTATTAATTCACTTGATTACTTTCATTGTACAGACTTACCTGCAAGCAGAGGTAATTTTAAAGAAATTTTCAATTTGTGTGGAATTTTTCTGAAAGCAGACTTCGTATTAAAATGACTTGATTACTTTCATTGTACAGACTTATCTGCATGCAGTGATAATTTTAAAGAAAATTTCAATTTGTGGTGAATTTTCCTGTAAGAGGATTTGGTATTAAGTCATTTGATTTCTTTCATCAGTTACGCTTACCTGCAAGCAGTGATAATTTTAAAGAAAGTGTCAATTTTTGGTGAATTTTCATGAAAACGAGTACCTATCAAAACATTTGTTTACTTTCATTGTATAGACCTACCTGCAAGTAGCTATAATTTTAAAGTAAATTTCAATGAGTGGTAAATTTTCCTGAAAAAGACTTCGTAATAAAATCACTTGATTACTTTCATTGTACAGACTTATCTGCAAGCAGTGATAATTTTAAAGAAAATTTCAATTTGTGGTGAATTTTCCTGTAAGAGGATTTGGTATTAAATCATTTGAATACATTCATCAGTTACGCTTACCTGCAAGCAGTGATAATTTTAAAGAAAGTTTCAATTTTTGGTGAATTTTCCTGAAAAACGAGTTAGTATCAAAACATTTGATTACTTTCATTGTATAGACATACCTGCAAGTAGTTATAATTTTAAAGAAAATTTCAATGAGTGGTAAATTTTCCTGAAAGCGGACTTCGTATTAATTCACTTGAATACTTTCATTGTCAAGAATTACCTGGAAGCAGTGATAATTTTAAAGAAAATTTTAATTTGTTGTGAATTTTCTTGAAAGAAGACTTCGTATTAAAATCAATTGGCTACTTTCATTGTACAGACTTACCTGCAAGCAGTGATAATTTAAAAAAAAAATTTCGTTTCGTGGAAAATATTCCAGAAAGAGGACTTCGTGTTAAGTCATTTGATTACTTTCATCAGCTACGCTTACCTGAAAGTAGTGATAATTTAAAAGAAAATTCCAATTTGTGGTGAATTTACCTGAAACAACACTTCGTATTAAATCATTTGATTACTTTCATTGTACAGACTTACCTGCAAGCAGAGATAATTTTAAAAAAAATTTCAATTTGTGTGGAATTTTTCTGAAAGTGGACTTCGTATTAAAATCACTTGATTACTTTCATTGTACAGACTTATCTGCTTGCAGTGATAATTTTAAAGAAAATTTCAATTTGTGGTGAATTTTCCTGTAAGGGGATTTGGTATTAAATCATTTGACTTTACTTTCATCAGTTACGCTTACCTGCAAGCAGTGATAATTTTAAAGAAAGTTTCAATTTTTGGTAAATTTTCCTGAAAAACGAGTTCGTATAAAACATTTGATTACTTTCATTGTATAGACCTACCTGCAAGTAGTTATAATTTTAAAGAAAATTTAAATGTGTGGTAAATTTTCCTGAAAAAAGACTTCGTATTAAAAACACTTGATTATTTTCATATTAAAGGCTTACGAGCAAGCAGCGATAATTTTAAGAAAATTTAAATTTTGTGTTGAATTTTCCTGTGAGAGGAGTTCGTATTAAGTCATTTGATTACTTTTATTGTATAGGCTTATCTGCAAGCAGTGATAATCTTAAAGAAAATTTCAAATTGTGGTAAATTTTCCTGAAAGAAGACTTCGTATTAAATCACTTGATTACTTTCATTGTCAAGAATTACCTGGAAGCAGTGATAATGTGAAAAAAAATTTTAATTTGTGGTGAATTTTCTTGAAAGAAGACTACGTATTAAAATCAATGGGCTACTTTCATTGTACAGACTTACCTGCAAGCAGTGATAATTTAAAAAAAATTTCGTTTCGTGGTAAATTTTCCAGAAAGAGGACTGCGTGTTAAGTCATTTGATTACTTTCATCAGCAACGCTTACCTGAAAGTAGTGATAATTTGAAAGAAAATTCCAATTTGTGGTGAATTTACCTGAAACAACACTTCGTATTAATTCACTTGATTACTTTCATTGTACAGACTTACCTGCAAGCAGAGTTAATTTTAAAGGTATTTTCAATTTGTGTGGAATTTTTCTGAAAGCGGACTTCGTACTAAAATCACTTGACTAATTTCATTGTACAGACTTATCTGCATGCAGTGATAATTTTAAAGAAAATTTCAATTTGTGGTGAATTCTCCTGTAAGAGGATTTGGTATTAAATCATTTGATTACTTTCATCAGTTACGCTTACCTGCAAGCAATGATAATTTGAAGAAAGTGTCAATTTTTGGTGAATTTTCCTGAAAAACGAGTTCGTATCAAAACATTTGATTACTTTCATTGTATAGACCTACCTGCAAGTAGTTATAATTTTAAAGAAAATTCCAATGTGTGGTAAATTTTCCTGAAAAAAGACTTCGTATTAAAATCACTTGATTACTTTCATATTAAAGACTTACGTGCAAGCAGCGATAATTTTAAGAAAATTTCAATTTGTGTTGAATTTTCCTGTAAGAGGATTTCGTATTAAGTCATTTGATTACTTTTATTGTATAGGCTTATCTGCAAGCAGTGATAATTTTAAAGAAAGTTTCAATTTTTGTTGAATTTTCCTGAAAAACGAGTTCGTATCAAAACATTTGATTACTTTCATTGTATAGACCTACCTGCAAGTAGTTATAATTTTAAAGAGAATTTCAATGAGTGGTAAATTTTCCTGAAAAAAGACTTCGTATTAAAATCACTTGATTAGTTTCATATTAAAGACTTACGTGCAAGCAGCATTAATTTTAAGAAAATTTCAGTTTGTGTTGAATTTTCCTGTAAGAGGATTTCGTATTATGTCATTTGATTACTTTTATTGTATAGGCTTATCTGCAAGCAGTGATAATTTTAAAGAAAGTTTCAATTTTTGTTGAATTTTCCTGAAAAACGAGTTCGTATCAAAACATTTGATTACTTTCATTGTATAGACCTACCTGCAAGTAGTTATAATTTTAAAGAAAATTTCAATGAGTGGTAAATTTTCCTGAAAAAAGACTTCGTATTAAAATCACTTGATTACTTTCATATTAAAGACTTACGTGCAAGCAGCGATAATTTTAAGAAAATTTCAATTTGTGTTGAATTTTCCTGTAAGAGGATTTCGTATTAAGTCATTTGATTACTTTTATTGTATAGGCTTATCTGCAAGTAGTGATAATTTTAAAGAAAATTTTAATTTATGGTAAATTTTCCTGAAAGAGGTCTTCGAATTAAATCACTTGATTACTTTCATTGTCAAGAATTACCTGGAAGCAGTGATAACTTTAAAGAAAATTTTAATTTGTGGTGAATTTTCTAGAAAGAAGACTTCGTATTAAAATCAATTGGCTACTTTCATTGTACAGACTTACCTGCAAGCAGTGATAATTTAAAAAAAAATTTCGTTTCGAGGTAAATTTTCCAGAAAGAGGACTTCGTGTTAAGTCATTTGATTACTGTCATCATCTACGCTTACCTGGAAGTAGTGATAATTTGAAAGCAAATTCCAATATGTGGTGAATTTACCTGAAACAACACTTCGAATTAAATCATTTGATTACTTTCATTGTACAGACTTACCTGCAAGCAGAGATAATTTTAAAAAAAATTTCAATTTGTGTGGAATTTTTCTGAAAGTGGACCTCGTATTAAAATCTCTTGATTATTTTCATTGTACAGACTTATCTGCAAGCAGTGATAATTTTAAAGAAAATTTCAATTTGTGGTGAATTTTCCTGTAAGAGGATTTGGTATTAAATCATTTGATTACTTTCATCAGTTACGCTTACCTGCAAGCAGTGATAATTTTAAAGAACGTTTCAATTTTTGGTGAATTTTCCTGAAAAACGAGTTCGTATAAAAACATTTGAATACTTTCATTGTATAGACCTACCTGCAAGTAGTTATCATTTTAAAGAAAATTTCAACGTGTGGTAAATTTTCCTGAAAAAAGACTTCGTATTAAAAACACTTGATTACTTTCATATTAAAGACTTACGTTCAAGCAGCGATAATTTTAAGAAAATTTAAATTTTGTTTTGAATTTTCCTGTGAGAGGAGTTCGTATTAAGTCATTTGATTACTTTTATTGTATAGGCTTATCTGCAAGCAGTGATAATCTTAAAGAAAATTTCAATTTGTGGTAAATTTTCCTCAAAGAAGACATCGTATTAAATCACTTGATTACTTTCATTGTCAAGAATTACCTGGAAGCAGTGATAATTTGAAAAAAAATTTTAATTTGTGGTGAATTTTCTTGAAAGAAGACTACGTATTAAAATCAATTGGCTTCTTTCATTGTACAGACTTACCTGCAAGCAGTGATAATTTAAAAAAAAATTTCGTTTCGTGGTAAATTTTCCAGAAAGAGGACTTCGTGTTAAGTCATTTGATTACTTTCATCAGCAACGCTTACCTGAAAGTAGTGATAATTTGAAAGAAAATTCCAATTTGTGGTGAATTTACCTGAAACAACACTTCGTATTAATTCGCTCGATTACCTTCATTGTACAGACTTACCTGCAAGCAGAGATAATTTTAAAGTATTTTCAATTTGTGTGGAATTTTTCTGAAAGTGGTCTTCGTATTAAAATCACTTGAATAATGTCATTGAACAGACTTATCTGCATGCAGTGATAATTTTAAAGAAAATTTCAATTTGTGGTGAATATTCCTGTAAGAGGATTTGGTATTAAATCATTTGATTACTTTCATCAGTTACGCTTACCTGCAAGCAATGATAATTTTAAAGAAAGTGTCAATTTTTGGTGAATTTTCCTGAAAAACGAGTTCGTATCAAAACATTTGATTACTTTCATTGTATAGACCTACCTGCAAGTAGTTATAATTTTAAAGAAAATTTCGATGTGTGGTAAATTTTCCTGAAAAAAGACTTCGTTTTAAAATCACTTGATTACTTTCATATTAAAGACTTACGTGCAAGCAGCGATAATTTTAAGAAAATTTCAATTTGTGTTGAATTTTCCTGTAAGAGGATTTCGTATTAAGTCATTTGATTACTTTTATTGTATAGGCTTATCTGCAAGCAGTGATAATTTTAAAGAAAGTTTCAATTTTTGTTGAATTTTCCTGAAAAACGAGTTCGTATCAAAACATTTGATTACTTTCATTGTATAGACCTACCTGCAAGTAGTTATAATTTTAAAGAGAATTTCAATGAGTGGTAAATTTTCCTGAAAAAAGACTTCGTATTAAAATCACTTGATTACTTTCATATTAAAGACTTACGTGCAAGCAGCATTAATTTTAAGAAAATTTCAGTTTGTGTTGAATTTTCCTGTAAGAGGATTTCGTATTATGTCATTTGATTACTTTTATTGTATAGGCTTATCTGCAAGCAGTGATAATTTTAAAGAAAGTTTCAATTTTTGTTGAATTTTCCTGAAAAACGAGTTCGTATCAAAACATTTGATTACTTTCATTGTATAGACCTACCTGCAAGTAGTTATAATTTTAAAGAAAATTTCAATGAGTGGTAAATTTTCCTGAAAAAAGACTTCGTATTAAAATCACTTGATTACTTTCATATTAAAGACTTACGTGCAAGCAGCGATAATTTTAAGAAAATTTCAATTTGTGTTGAATTTTCCTGTAAGAGGATTTCGTATTAAGTCATTTGATTACTTTTATTGTATAGGCTTATCTGCAAGTAGTGATAATTTTAAAGAAAATTTTAATTTATGGTAAATTTTCCTGAAAGAGGTCTTCGAATTAAATCACTTGATTACTTTCATTGTCAAGAATTACCTGGAAGCAGTGATAACTTTAAAGAAAATTTTAATTTGTGGTGAATTTTCTAGAAAGAAGACTTCGTATTAAAATCAATTGGCTACTTTCATTGTACAGACTTACCTGCAAGCAGTGATAATTTAAAAAAAAATTTCGTTTCGTGGTAAATTTTCCAGAAAGGGGACTTCGTGTTAAGTCATTTGATTACTTTCATCAGCTACGCTTACCTGAAAGTAGTGGTAATTTGAAAGAAAATTCCAATTTGTGGTGGATTTACCTGAAACAACTCTTCGTATTAAATCATTTGATTACTTTCATTGTAAAGACTTAACTGCAAGCAGCGATAATTTTAAAGAAAATTTCAATTTGTGTGGAATTTTTCTGAAAGCGGACTTCGTATTAAAATCTCTTGATTATTTTCATTGTACATACTTATCTGCAAGCAGTGATAATTTTAAAGAAAATTTCAATTTATGGTGAATTTTCCTGTAAGAGGATTTGGTATTAAATCATTTGATTACTTTCATCAGTTACGCTTACCTGCAAGCAGTGATAATTTTAAAGAAAGTTTCAATTTTTGGTGAATTTTCCTGAAAAACGAGTTCGTATAAAAACATTTGAATACTTTCATTGTATAGACCTACCTGCAAGTAGTTATCATTTTAAAGAAAATTTCAACGTGTGGTAAATTTTCCTGAAAAGAGACTTCGTATTAAAATCACTTGATTACTTTCATATTAAAGACTTACGTGCAAGCAGCGATAATTTTAAGAAAATTTCAATTTGTGTTGGATTTTTCTGTAAGAGGATTTCGTATTAAATCATTTGATAACTTTTATTGTATAGGCTTATCTGCAAGCAGTGATAATTTTAAAGAAAATTTCAATTTATGGTAAGTTTTCCAGAAAAATGTCTTCGAATTAAATCACTTGATTACTTTCATTGTCAAGAATTACCTGGAAGCAGTGATCATTTTAAAGAAAATTTTAATTTGTGGTGAATTTTCTTGAAAGAAGACTTCGTATTAAAATCAATTGGCTACTTTCATTGTACAGACTTACCTGCAAGCAGTGATAATTTAAAAAAAAAATTCGTTTCGTGGTAAATTTTCCAGAAAGAGGACTTCGTGTTAAGTCATTTGATTACTGTCATCACCTACGCTTACCTGGAAGTAGTGATAATTTGAAAGAAAATTCCAATATGTGGTGAATTTACCTGAAACAACACTTCGAATTAAATCATTTGATTACTTTCATTGTACAGACTTACCTGCAAGCAGAGATAATTTTAAAAAAAATTTCAATTTGTGTGGAATTTTTCTGAAAGTGGACTTCGTATTAAAATCACTTGATTACTTTCATTGTATAGACTTATCTGCTTGCAGTGATAATTTTAAGGAAAATTTCAATTTGTGGTAAATTTTCCTGTAAGAGGATTTGGTATTAAATCATTTGACTTTACTTTCATCAGTTAGGCTTACCTGCAAGCAGTGATAATTTTAAAGAAAGTTTCAATTTTTGGTAAATTTTCCTGAAAAACGAGTTCGTATAAAACATTTGATTACTGTCATTGTATAGACGTACCTGCCAACAGTCATAATTTTAAAGAAAATTTAAATGTGTGGTAAATTTTCCTGAAAAAAGACTTCGTATTAAAAACACTTGATTACTTTCATATTAAAGACTTACGTTCAAGCAGCGATAATTTTAAGAAAATTTAAATTTTGTTTTGAATTTTCCTGTGAGAGGAGTTCGTATTAAGTCATTTGATTACTTTTATTGTATAGGCTTATCTGCAAGCAGTGATAATCTTAAAGAAAATTTCAATTTGTGGTAAATTTTCCTCAAAGAAGACATCGTATTAAATCACTTGATTACTTTCATTGTCAAGAATTACCTGGAAGCAGTGATAATTTGAAAAAAAAATTTTAATTTGTGGTGAATTTTCTTGAAAGAAGACTACGTATTAAAATCAATTGGCTTCTTTCATTGTACAGACTTACCTGCAAGCAGTGATAATTTAAAAAAAAATTTCGTTTCGTGGTAAATTTTCCAGAAAGAGGACTTCGTGTTAAGTCATTTGATTACTTTCATCAGCAACGCTTACCTGAAAGTAGTGATAATTTGAAAGAAAATTCCAATTTGTGGTGAATTTACCTGAAACAACACTTCGTATTAATTCGCTCGATTACCTTCATTGTACAGACTTACCTGCAAGCAGAGATAATTTTAAAGTATTTTCAATTTGTGTGGAATTTTTCTGAAAGCGGTCTTCGTATTAAAATCACTTGAATAATGTCGTTGAACAGACTTATCTGCATGCAGTGATAATTTTAAAGAAAATTTCAATTTGTGGTGAATATTCCTGTAAGAGGATTTGGTATTAAATCATTTGATTACTTTCATCAGTTACGCTTACCTGCAAGCAATGATAATTTTAAAGAAAGTGTCAATTTTTGGTGAATTTTCCTGAAAAACGAGTTCGTATCAAAACATTTGATTACTTTCATTGTATAGACCTACCTGCAAGTAGTTATAATTTTAAAGAAAATTTCGATGTGTGGTAAATTTTCCTGAAAAAAGACTTCGTTTTAAAATCACTTGATTACTTTCATATTAAAGACTTACGTGCAAGCAGCGATAATTTTAAGAAAATTTCAATTTGTGTTGAATTTTCCTGTAAGAGGATTTCGTATTAAGTCATTTGATTACTTTTATTGTATAGGCTTATCTGCAAACAGTGACAATTTTAAAGAAAATTTTAATTTGTGGTGCATTTTCTTGAAAGAAGGCTTCGTATTAAAATCAATTGGCTACTGTTATTGTACAGTCTTACCTGCAAGCAGTGATAATTTAAAAAAAAATTTCGTTTCGTGGTAAATTTTCCAGAAAGAGGACTTCGTGTTAAGTCATTTGATTACTTTCATCAGCTACGCTTACCTGAAAGTAGTGATAATTTAAAAGAAAATTCCAATTTGTGGTGAATTTACCTGAAACAACTCTTCGAATTAAATCATTTGATTACTTTCATTGTACAGACTTACCTTCAAGCAGCGATAATTTTAAAGAAAATTTCAATTTGTGTGGAATTTTTCTGAAAGCGGACTTCGTATTAAAATCACTTGATTATTTTCATTGTACAGGCTTATCTGCAAGCAGTGATAATTTTAAAGAAAATTTCAATTTGTGGTGAATTTTCCTGTAAGAGGATTTGGTATTAAATCATTAGATTACTTTCATCAGTTACGCTTACCTGCAAGTAGTTATAATTTTAAAGAAAATTTCAACGTGCGGTAAATTTTCCTGAAAAAAGACTTCGTATTAAAATCACTTGATTACTCTCATATTAAAGACTTAGGTGCAAGCAGCGATAATTTTAAGAAAATTTCAGTTTGTGTTGAATTTTCCTGTAAGAGGATATCGTATTAAGTCATTTGATTACTTTTATTGTATAGGCTTATCTGCAAGCAGTGATAATTTTAAAGAAAGTTTCAATTTTTGTTGAATTTTCCTGTAAAACGAGTTCGTATCAAAACATTTGATTACTTTCATTGTATAGCCCTACCTGCAAGTAGTTATAATTTTAAAGAAAATTTCAATGAGTGGTAAATTTTCCTGAAAAAAGACTTCGTATTAAAATCACTTGATTACTTTCATATTAAAGATTTACGTGCAAGCAGCGATAATTTTAAGAAAATTTCAATTTGTGTTGAATTTTCCTGTAAGAAGAATTCGTATTAAGTCATTTGATTACTTTTATTGTATAGGCTTATCTGCAAGTAGTGATAATTTTAAAGAAAATTTTAATTTATGGTAAATTTTCCTGAAAGAGGTCTTCGAATTAAATCACTTGATTACTTTCATTGTCTAGAATTACCTGGAAGCAGTGATAGTTTTAAAGAAAATTTTAATTTGTGGTGAATTTTCTTGAAAGAAGACTTCGTATTAAAATCAATTGGCTACATTCATTGTACAGACTTACCTGCAAGCAGTGATAATTTTAAAAAAAATTTCGTTTCGTGGTAAATTTTCCAGAAAGAGGACTTCGTGTTAAGTCATTTGATTACTTTCATCAGCTACGCTTTCCTGAAAGTAGTGATAATTTAAAAGAAAATTCCAATTTGTGGTGAATTTACCTGAAACAATACTTCGTATTAATTCATTTGATTACTTTCATTGTACAGACTTACCTGCAAGCAGAGATAATTTTAAAAAAATTTCAATTTGTGTGGAATTTTTCTGAAAGTGGACTTCGTATTAAAATCACTTGATTACTTTCATTGTACAGACTTATCTGCATGCAGTGATAATTTTAAAGAAAATTTTAATTTGTGGTGAATTTTCCTGTAAGAGGATTTGGTATTAAATCATTTGATTACTTTCATCAGTTACACTTACCTGCAAGGAGTGATAATTTTAAAGAAAGTTTCAATTTTTGGTGAATTTTCCTGAAAAACGAGTTCGTATCAAAACATTTGATTACTTTCATTGTATAGACCTACCTGCAAGTAGTTATAATTTTAAAGAAAATTTTAACGTGTGGTAAATTTTCCTGAAAGAAGACTTCGTATTAAAATCACTTGATTACTTTCATATTAAAGACATACGTGCAAGCCGCGATAATTTTAAGAAAATTTCAATTTGTGTTGAATTTTCCTGTAAGAGGATTTCGTATTAAGTCATTTGATTACTTTTAATGTATAGGCTTATCTGCAAGCAGTGATAATTTTAAAGAAAGTATCAATTTTTGTTGAATTTTCCTGAAAAACGAGTTCGTATTAAAACATTTGATTACTTTCATTGTATAGACCTACCTGCAAGTAATTATAATTTTAAAGAGAATTTCAATGAGTGGTCAATTTTCCTGAAAAAAGACTTCGTATTAAAATCACTTGATTACTTTCATATTAAAGACTTACGTGCAAGCATCATTAATTTTAAGAAAATTTCAGTTTGTGTTGAATTTTCCTGTAAGAGGATTTCGTATTAAGTCATTTGATTACTTTTATTGTATAGGCTTATCTGCAAGCAGTGATAATTTTAAAGAAAGTTTCAATTTTTGTTGAATTTTCCTGAAAAACGAGTTCGTATCAAAACATTTGATTACTTTCATTGTATAGACCTACCTGCAAGTAGTTATAATTTTAAAGAAAATTTCAATGAGTGGTAAATTTTCCTGAAAAAAGACTTCGTATTAAAATCACTTGATTACTTTCATATTAAAGACTTACGTGCAAGCAGCGATAATTTTAAGAAAATTTCAATTTGTGTTGAATTTTCCTGTAAGAGGATTTCGTATTAAGTCATTTGATTACTTTTATTGTATAGGCTTATCTGCAAGTAGTGATAAATTTAAAGAAAATTTTAATTTATGGTAAATTTTCCTGAAAGAGGTCTTCGAATTAAATCACTTGATTACTTTCATTGTCAAGAATTACCTGGAAGCAGTGATAATTTTAAAGAAAATTTTAATTTGTGGTGAATTTTCTTGAAAGAAGACTTCGTATTAAAATCAATTGGCTACTTTCATTGTACAGACTTACCTGCAAGCAGTGATAATTTAAAAAAAAATTTCGTTTCGTGGTAAATTTTCCAGAAAGAGGACTTCGTGTTAAGTCATTTGATTACTTTCATCAGCTACGCTTACCTGAAAGTAGTGGTAATTTGAAAGAAAATTCCAATTTGTGGTGGATTTACCTGAAACAACTCTTCGTATTAAATCATTTGATTACTTTCATTGTACAGACTTAACTGCAAGCAGCGATAATTTTAAAGAAAATTTCAATTTGTGTGGAATTTTTCTGAAAGTGGACTTCGTATTAAAATCTCTTGATTATTTTCATTGTACAGACTTATCTGCAAGCAGTGATAATTTTAAAGAAAATTTCAATTTATGGTGAATTTTCCTGTAAGAGGATTTGGTATTAAATCATTTGATTACTTTCATCAGTTACGCTTACCTGCAAGCAGTGATAATTTTAAAGAAAGTTTCAATTTTTGGTAAATTTTCCTGAAAAACGAGTTCGTATAAAACATTTGATTACTTTCATTGTATAGACGTACCTGCCAATAGTTATAATTTTTAAGAAAATTTAAATGTGTGGTAAATTTTCCTGAAAAAAGACTTCGTATTAAAAACACTTGATTACTTTCATATTAAAGACTTACGTTCAAGCAGCGATAATTTTAAGAAAATTTAAATTTTGTTTTGAATTTTCCTGTGTGAGGAGTTCGTATTAAGTCATTTGATTACTTTTATTGTATAGGCTTATCTGCAAGCAGTGATAATCTTAAAGAAAATTTCAATTTGTGGTAAATTTTCCTCAAAGAAGACATCGTATTAAATCACTTGATTACTTTCATTGTCAAGAATTACCTGGAAGCAGTGATAATTTGAAAAAAAATTTTAATTTGTGGTGAATTTTCTTGAAAGAAGACTACGTATTAAAATCAATTGGCTTCTTTCATTGTACAGACTTACCTGCAAGCAGTGATAATTTAAAAAAAAATTTCGTTTCGTGGTAAATTTTCCAGAAAGAGGACTTCGTGTTAAGTCATTTGATTACTTTCATCAGCAACGCTTACCTGAAAGTAGTGATAATTTGAAAGAAAATTCAAATTTGTGGTGAATTTACCTGAAACAACACTTCGTATTAATTCGCTCGATTACCTTCATTGTACAGACTTACCTGCAAGCAGAGATAATTTTAAAGTATTTTCAATTTGTGTGGAATTTTTCTGAAAGTGGTCTTCGTATTAAAATCACTTGAATAATGTCATTGAACAGACTTATCTGCATGCAGTGATAATTTTAAAGAAAATTTCAATTTGTGGTGAATATTCCTGTAAGAGGATTTGGTATTAAATCATTTGATTACTTTCATCAGTTACGCTTACCTGCAAGCAATGATAATTTTAAAGAAAGTGTCAATTTTTGGTGAATTTTCCTGAAAAACGAGTTCGTATCAAAACATTTGATTACTTTCATTGTATAGACCTACCTGCAAGTAGTTATAATTTTAAAGAAAATTTCGATGTGTGGTAAATTTTCCTGAAAAAAGACTTCGTTTTAAAATCACTTGATTACTTTCATATTAAAGACTTACGTGCAAGCAGCGATAATTTTAAGAAAATTTCAATTTGTGTTGAATTTTCCTATAAGAGGATTTCGTATTAAGTCATTTGATTACTTTTATTGTATAGGATTATCTGCAAGCAGTGATAATTTTAAAGAAAGTTTCAATTTTTGTTGAATTTTCCTGAAAAACGAGTTCGTATCAAAACATTTGATTACTTTCATTGTATAGACCTACCTGCAAGTAGTTATAATTTTAAAGAGAATTTCAATGAGTGGTAAATTTTCCTGAAAAAAGACTTCGTATTAAAATCACTTGATTACTTTCATATTAAAGACTTACGTGCAAGCAGCATTAATTTTAAGAAAATTTCAGTTTGTGTTGAATTTTCCTGTAAGAGGATTTCGTATTATGTCATTTGATTACTTTTATTGTATAGGCTTATCTGCAAGCAGTGATAATTTTAAAGAAAGTTTCAATTTTTGTTGAATTTTCCTGAAAAACGAGTTCGTATCAAAACATTTGATTACTTTCATTGTATAGACCTACCTGCAAGTAGTTATAATTTTAAAGAAAATTTCAATGAGTGGTAAATTTTCCTGAAAAAAGACTTCGTATTAAAATCACTTGATTACTTTCATATTAAAGACTTACGTGCAAGCAGCGATAATTTTAAGAAAATTTCAATTTGTGTTGAATTTTCCTGTAAGAGGATTTCGTATTAAGTCATTTGATTACTTTTATTGTATAGGCTTATCTGCAAGTAGTGATAATTTTAAAGAAAATTTTAATTTATGGTAAATTTTCCTGAAAGAGGTCTTCGAATTAAATCACTTGATTACTTTCATTGTCAAGAATTACCTGGAAGCAGTGATAACTTTAAAGAAAATTTTAATTTGTGGTGAATTTTCTAGAAAGAAGACTTCGTATTAAAATCAATTGGCTACTTTCATTGTACAGACTTACCTGCAAGCAGTGATAATTTAAAAAAAAATTTCGTTTCGTGGTAAATTTTCCAGAAAGGGGACTTCGTGTTAAGTCATTTGATTACTTTCATCAGCTACGCTTACCTGAAAGTAGTGGTAATTTGAAAGAAAATTCCAATTTGTGGTGGATTTACCTGAAACAACTCTTCGTATTAAATCATTTGATTACTTTCATTGTAAAGACTTAACTGCAAGCAGCGATAATTTTAAAGAAAATTTCAATTTGTGTGGAATTTTTCTGAAAGCGGACTTCGTATTAAAATCTCTTGATTATTTTCATTGTACATACTTATCTGCAAGCAGTGATAATTTTAAAGAAAATTTCAATTTATGGTGAATTTTCCTGTAAGAGGATTTGGTATTAAATCATTTGATTACTTTCATCAGTTACGCTTACCTGCAAGCAGTGATAATTTTAAAGAAAGTTTCAATTTTTGGTGAATTTTCCTGAAAAACGAGTTCGTATAAAAACATTTGAATACTTTCATTGTATAGACCTACCTGCAAGTAGTTATCATTTTAAAGAAAATTTCAACGTGTGGTAAATTTTCCTGAAAAGAGACTTCGTATTAAAATCACTTGATTACTTTCATATTAAAGACTTACGTGCAAGCAGCGATAATTTTAAGAAAATTTCAATTTGTGTTGGATTTTTCTGTAAGAGGATTTCGTATTAAATCATTTGATAACTTTTATTGTATAGGCTTATCTGCAAGCAGTGATAATTTTAAAGAAAATTTCAATTTATGGTAAGTTTTCCAGAAAAATGTCTTCGAATTAAATCACTTGATTACTTTCGTTGTCAAGAATTACCTGGAAGCAGTGATCATTTTAAAGAAAATTTTAATTTGTGGTGAATTTTCTTGAAAGAAGACTTCGTATTAAAATCAATTGGCTACTTTCATTGTACAGACTTACCTGCAAGCAGTGATAATTTAAAAAAAAATTTCGTTTCGTGGTAAATTTTCCAGAAAGAGGACTTCGTGTTAAGTCATTTGATTACTGTCATCATCTACGCTTACCTGGAAGTAGTGATAATTTGAAAGAAAATTCCAATATGTGGTGAATTTACCTGAAACAACACTTCGAATTAAATCATTTGATTACTTTCATTGTACAGACTTACCTGCAAGCAGAGATAATTTTAAAAAAAATTTCAATTTGTGTGTAATTTTTCTGAAAGTGGACTTCGTATTAAAATCACTTGATTACTTTCATTGTATAGACTTATCTGCTTGCAGTGATAATTTTAAGGAAAATTTCAATTTGTGGTAAATTTTCCTGTAAGAGGATTTGGTATTAAATCATTTGACTTTACTTTCATCAGTTAGGCTTACCTGCAAGCAGTGATAATTTTAAAGAAAGTTTCAATTTTTGGTAAATTTTCCTGAAAAACGAGTTCGTATAAAACATTTGATTACTGTCATTGTATAGACGTACCTGCCAATAGTCATAATTTTAAAGAAAATTTAAATGTGTGGTAAATTTTCCTGAAAAAAGACTTCGTATTAAAAACACTTGATTACTTTCATATTAAAGACTTACGTTCAAGCAGCGATAATTTTAAGAAAATTTAAATTTTGTTTTGAATTTTCCTGTGAGAGGAGTTCGTATTAAGTCATTTGATTACTTTTATTGTATAGGCTTATCTGCAAGCAGTGATAATCTTAAAGAAAATTTCAATTTGTGGTAAATTTTCCTCAAAGAAGACATCGTATTAAATCACTTGATTACTTTCATTCTCAAGAATTACCTGGAAGCAGTGATAATTTGAAAAAAAATTTTAATTTGTGGTGAATTTTCTTGAAAGAAGACTACGTATTAAAATCAATTGGCTTCTTTCATTGTACAGACTTACCTGCAAGCAGTGATAATTTAAAAAAAAATTTCGTTTCGTGGTAAATTTTCCAGAAAGAGGACTTCGTGTTAAGTCATTTGATTACTTTCATCAGCAACGCTTACCTGAAAGTAGTGATAATTTGAAAGAAAATTCCAATTTGTGGTGAATTTACCTGAAACAACACTTCGTATTAATTCGCTCGATTACCCTCATTGTACAGACTTACCTGCAAGCAGAGATAATTTTAAAGTATTTTCAATTTGTGTGGAATTTTTCTGAAAGCGGTCTTCGTATTAAAATCACTTGAATAATGTCATTGAACAGACTTATCTGCATGCAGTGATAATTTTAAAGAAAATTTCAATTTGTGGTGAATATTCCTGTAAGAGGATTTGGTATTAAATCATTTGATTACTTTCATCAGTTACGCTTACCTGCAAGCAATGATAATTTTAAAGAAAGTGTCAATTTTTGGTGAATTTTCCTGAAAAACGAGTTCGTATCAAAACATTTGATTACTTTCATTGTATAGACCTACCTGCAAGTAGTTATAATTTTAAAGAAAATTTCGATGTGTGGTAAATTTTCCTGAAAAAAGACTTCGTTTTAAAATCACTTGATTACTTTCATATTAAAGACTTACGTGCAAGCAGCGATAATTTTAAGAAAATTTCAATTTGTGTTGAATTTTCCTGTAAGAGGATTTCGTATTAAGTCATTTGATTACTTTTATTGTATAGGCTTATCTGCAAACAGTGATAATTTTAAAGAAAATTTTAATTTGTGGTGCATTTTCTTGAAAGAAGGCTTCGAATTAAAATCAATTGGCTACTGTTATTGTACAGTCTTACCTGCAAGCAGTGATAATTTAAAAAAAAATTTCGTTTCGTGGTAAATTTTCCAGAAAGAGGACTTCGTGTTAAGTCATTTGATTACTTTCATCAGCTACGCTTACCTGAAAGTAGTGTTAATTTAAAAGAAAATTCCAATTTGTGGTGAATTTACCTGAAACAACTCTTCGTATTAAATCATTTGATTACTTACATTGTACAGACTTACCTTCAAGCAGCGATAATTTTAAAGAAAACTTCAATTTGTGTGGAATTTTTCTGAAAGCGGACTTCGTATTAAAATCACTTGATTATTTTCATTGTACAGACTTATCTGCAAGCAGTGATAATTTTAAAGAAAATTTCAATTTGTGGTGAATTTTCCTGTAAGAGGATTTGGTATTAAATCATTTGATTACTTTCATCAGTTACGCTTACCTGCAAGTAGTTATAATTTTAAAGAAAATTTCAACGTGTGGTAAATTTTCCTGAAAAAAGACTTCGTATTAAAATCACTTGATTACTCTCATATTAAAGACTTAGGTGCAAGCAGCGATAATTTTAAGAAAATTTCAGTTTGTGTTGAATTTTCCTGTAAGAGGATATCGTATTAAGTCATTTGATTACTTTTATTGTATAGGCTTATCTGCAAGCAGTGATAATTTTAAAGAAAGTTTCAATATTTGTTGAATTTTCCTGTAAAACGAGTTCGTATCAAAACATTTGATTACTTTCATTGTATAGCCCTACCTGCAAGTAGTTATAATTTTAAAGAAAATTTCAATGAGTGGTAAATTTTCCTGAAAAAAGACTTCGTATTAAAATCACTTGATTACTTTCATATTAAAGACTTACGTGCAAGCAGCGATAATTTTAAGAAAATTTCAATTTGTGTTGAATTTTCCTGTAAGAAGAATTCGTATTAAGTCATTTGATTACTTTTATTGTATAGGCTTATCTGCAAGTAGTGATAATTTTAAAGAAAATTTTAATTTATGGTAAATTTGCCTGAAAGAGGTCTTCGAATTAAATCACTTGATTACTTTCATTGTCTAGAATTACCTGGAAGCAGTGATAATTTTAAAGAAAATTTTAATTTGTGGTGAATTTTCTTGAAAGAAGACTTCGTATTAAAATCAATTGGCTACATTCATTGTACAGTCTTACCTGCAAGCAGTGATAATTTAAAAAAAAATTTCGTTTCGTGGTAAATTTTCCAGAAAGAGGACTTCGTGTTAAGTCATTTGATTACTTTCATCAGCTACGCTTACCTGAAAGTAGTGATAATTTAAAAGAAAATTCCAATTTGTGGTGAATTTACCTGAAACAACTCTTCGTATTAAATCATTTGATTACTTTCATTGTACAGACTTACCTGCAAGCAGAGATAATTTTAAAAAAAATTTCAATTTGTGTGGAATTTTCTGAAAGTGGACTTCGTATTAAAATCACTTGATTACTTTCATTGTACAGACTTATCTGCATGCAGTGATAATTTTAAAGAAAATTTTAATTTGTGCTGAATTTTCCTGTAAGAGGATTTGGTATTAAATCATTTGATTACTTTCATCAGTTACACTTACCTGCAAGCAGTGATAATTTTAAAGAAAGTTTCAATTTTTGGTGAATTTTCCTGAAAAACGAGTTAGTATCAAACATTTGATTACTTTCATTGTATAGACATACCTGCAAGTAGTTATAATTTTAAAGAAAATTTCAATGAGTGGTAAATTTTCCTGAAAGCGGACTTCGTATTAATTCACTTGAATAGTTTCATTGTCAAGAATTACCTGGAAGCAGTGATAATTTTAAAGAAAATTTTAATTTGTTGTGAATTTTCTTGAAAGAAGACTTCGTATTAAAATCAATTGGCTACTTTCATTGTACAGACTTACCTGCAAGCAGTGATAATTTTAAAAAAAATTTCGTTTCGTGGAAAATATTCCAGAAAGAGGACTTCGTGTTAAGTCATTTGATTACTTTCATCAGCTACGCTTACCTGAAAGTAGTGATAATTTAAAAGAAAATTCCAATTTGTGGTGAATTTACCTGAAACAACACTTCGTATTAAATCATTTGATTACTTTCATTGTACAGACTTACCTGCAAGCAGAGATAATTTTAAAAAAAATTTCAATTTGTGTGGAATTTTTCTGAAAGTGGACTTCGTATTAAAATCACTTGATTACTTTCATTGTACAGACTTATCTGCTTGCAGTGATAATTTTAAAGAAAATTTCCATTTGTGGTGAATTTTCCTGTAAGGGGATTTGGTATTAAATCATTTGACTTTACTTTCATCAGTTACGCTTACCTGCAAGCAGTGGTAATTTTAAAGAAAGTTTCAATTTTTGGTAAATTTTCCTGAAAAACGAGTTCGTATAAAACATTTGATTACTTTCATTGTATAGACCTACCTGCAAGTAGTTATAATTTTAAAGAAAATTTAAATGTGTGGTAAATTTTCCTGAAAAAAGACTTCGAATTAAAAACACTTGATTATTTTCATATTAAAGACTTACGAGCAAGCAGCGATAATTTCAAGAAAATTTAAATTTTGTGTTGAATTTTCCTGTGAGAGGAGTTCGTATTAAGTCATTTGATTACTTTTATTGTATAGGCTTATCTGCAAGCAGTGATAATCTTAAAGAAAATTTCAAATTGTGGTAAATTTTCCTGAAAGAACACTTCGTATTAAATCACTTGATTACTTTCATTGTCAAGAATTACCTGGAAGCAGTGATAATTTGAAAAAAAATTTTAATTTGTGGTGAATTTTCTTGAAAGAAGACTACGTATTAAAATCAATGGGATACTTTCATTGTACAGACTTACCTGCAAGCAGTGATAATTTAAAAAAAAATTTCGTTTCGTGGTAAATTTTCCAGAAAGAGGACTGCGTGTTAAGTCATTTGATTACTTTCATCAGCAACGCTTACCTGAAAGTAGTGATAATTTGAAAGAAAATTCCAATTTGTGGTGAATTTACCTGAAACAACACTTCGTATTAATTCACTTGATTACTTTCATTGTACAGACTTACCTGCAAGCAGAGATAATTTTAAAGGTATTTTCAATTTGTGTGGAATTTTCTGAAAGCGGACTTCGTATTAAAATCACTTGACTAATTTCATTGTACAGACTTATCTGCATGCAGTGATAATTTTAAAGAAAATTTCAATTTGTGGTGAATTTTACTGTAAGAGGATTTGGTATTAAATCATTTGATTACTTTCATCAGTTACGCTCACCTGCAAGCAATGATAATTTTAAAGAAAGTGTCAATTTTTGGTGAATTTTCCTGAAAAACGAGTTCGTATCAAAACATTTGATTACTTTCATTGTATAGACCTACCTGCAAGTAGTTATAATTTTAAAGAAAATTTCAATGTGTGGGAAATTTTCCTGAAAAAAGACTTCGTGTTAAAATCACTTGCTTACTTTCATATTAAAGACTTACGTGCAAGCAGCGATAATTTTAAGAAAATTTCAATTTGTGTTGAATTTTCCAGAAAGAGGATTTCGTATTAAGTCATTTGATTACTTTTATTGTATAGGCTTATCTGCAAGCAGTGATAATTTTAAAGAAAATTTTAATTTGTGGTGCATTTTCTTGAAAGAAGGCCTCGTATTAAAATCAATTGGCTACTGTTATTGTACAGTCTTACCTGCAAGCAGTGATAATTTTAAAAAAAATTTCGT
This sequence comes from Dioctria rufipes, assembly GCA_963924295.1. Lineage (NCBI taxonomy): Eukaryota > Metazoa > Arthropoda > Insecta > Diptera > Asilidae > Dioctria > Dioctria rufipes. The sequence continues at coordinate 142,187,353 of OZ002740.1, forward strand.
TTCGTGGTAAATTTTCCAGAAAGAGGACTTCGTGTTAAGTCATTTGATTACTTTCATCAGCTACGCTTACCTGAAAGTAGTGATAATTTAAAAGAAAATTCCAATTTGTGGTTAATTTACCTGAAACAACTCTTCGTATTAAATCATTTGATTACTTTCATTGTACAGACTTACCTTCAAGCAGCGATAATTTTAAAGAAAATTTCAATTTGTGTGGAATTTTTCTGAAAGCGGACTTTGTATTAAAATCACTTGATTATTTTCATTGTACAGACTTATCTGCAAGCAGTGATAATTTTAAAGAAAATTTCAATTTATGGTGAATTTTCCTGTAAGAGGATTTGGTATTAAATCATTTGATTACGTTCATCAGTTACGCTTACCTGCAAGCAGTGATAATTTTAAAGAAAGTTTCAATTTTTGGTGAATTTTCCTGAAAAACGAGTTCGTATCAAAACATTTGATTACTTTCATTGTATAGACCTACCTGCAAGTAGTTATAATTTTAAAGAAAATTTCAACGTGTGGTAAATTTTCCTGAAAGAGGACTTCGTATTAAAATCACTTGATTACTTTCATATTAAAGACATACGTGCAAGCCGCGATAATTTTAAGAAAATTTCAATTTGTGTTGAATTTTCCTGTAAGAGGATTTCGTATTAAGTCATTTGATTACTTTTAATGTATAGGCTTATCTGCAAGCAGTGATAATTTTAAAGAAAGTATCAATTTTTGTTGAATTTTCCTGAAAAACGAGTTCGTATCAAAACATTTGATTACTTTCATTGTATAGACCTACCTGCAAGTAGTTATAATTTTAAAGAGAATTTCAATGAGTGGTAAATTTTCCTGAAAAAAGACTTCGTATTAAAATCACTTGATTACTTTCATATTAAAGACTTACGTGCAAGCAGCATTAATTTTAAGAAAATTTCAGTTTGTGTTGAATTTTCCTGTAAGAGGATTTCGTATTAAGTCATTTGATTACTTTTATTGTATAGGCTTATCTGCAAGCAGTGATAATTTTAAAGAAAGTTTCAATTTTTGTTGAATTTTCCTGAAAAACGAGTTCGTATCAAAACATTTGATTACTTTCATTGTATAGACCTACCTGCAAGTAGTTATAATTTTAAAGAAAATTTCAATGAGTGGTAAATTTTTCTGAAAAAAGACTTCGTATTAAAATCACTTGATTACTTTCATATTAAAGACTTACGTGCAAGCAGCGATAATTTTAAGAAAATTTCAATTTGTGTTGAATTTTCCTGTAAGAGGATTTCGTATTAAGTCATTTGATTACTTTTATTGTATAGGCTTATCTGCAAGTAGTGATAATTTGAAAGAAAATTCCAATTTGTGGTGAATTTACCTGAAACAACACTTCGTATTAATTCGCTCGATTACCTTCATTGTACAGACTTACCTGCAAGCAAAGATAATTTTAAAGTATTTTCAATTTGTGTGGAATTTTTCTTAAAGCGGACTTCGTATTAAAATCACTTGACTAATGTCATTGAACAGACTTATCTGCATGCAGTGATAATTTTAAAGAAAATTTCAATTTGTGGTGAATATTCCTGTAAGAGGATTTGGTATTAAATCATTTGATTACTTTCATCAGTTACGCTTAACTGCAAGCAATGATAATTTTAAAGAAAGTGTCAATTTTTGGTGAATTTTCCTGAAAAACGAGTTCGTATCAAAACATTTGATTACTTTCATTGTATAGACCTACCTGCAAGTAGTTATAATTTTAAAGAAAATTTCGATGTGTGGTAAATTTTCCTGAAAAAAGATTTCGTTTTAAAATCACTTGATTACTTTCATATTAAAGACTTACGTGCAAGCAGCGATAATTTTAAGAAAATTTCAATTTGTGTTGAATTTTCCTGTAAGAGGATTTCGTATTAAGTCATTTGATTACTTTTATTGTATAGGCTTATCTGCAAACAGTGATAATTTTAAAGAAAATTTTAATTTGTGGTGCATTTTCTTGAAAGAAGGCTTCGTATTAAAATCAATTGGCTACTGTTATTGTACAGTCTTACCTGCAAGCAGTGATAATTTTAAAAAAAATTTCGTTTCGTGGTAAATTTTCCAGAAAGAGGACTTCGTGTTAAGTCATTTGATTACTTTCATCAGCTACGCTTACCTGAAAGTAGTGATAATTTAAAAGAAAATTCCAATTTGTGGTGAATTTACCTGAAACAACTCTTCGTATTAAATCATTTGATTACTTTCATTGTACAGACTTACCTTCAAGCAGCGATAATTTTAAAGAAAATTTCAATTTGTGTGGAATTTTTCTGAAAGCGGACTTCGTATTAAAATCACTTGATTATTTTCATTGTACAGACTTATCTGCAAGCAGTGATAATTTTAAAGAAAATTTCAATTTGTGGTGAATTTTCCTGTAAGAGGATTTGGTATTAAATCATTTGATTACTTTCATCAGTTACGCTTACCTGCAAGTAGTTATAATTTTAAAGAAAACTTCAACGTGTGGTAAATTTTCCTGAAAAAAGACTTCGTATTAAAATCACTTGATTACTCTCATATTAAAGACTTACGTGCAAGCAGCGATAATTTTAAGAAAATTTCAGTTTGTGTTGAATTTTCCTGTAAGAGGATATCGTATTAAGTCATTTGATTACTTTTATTGTATAGGCTTATCTGCAAGCAGTGATAATTTTAAAGAAAGTTTCAATTTTTGTTGAATTTTCCTGTAAAACGTGTTCGTATCAAAACATTTGATTACTTTCATTGTATAGCCCTACCTGCAAGTAGTTATAATTTTAAAGAAAATTTCAATGAGTGGTAAATTTTCCTGAAAAAAGACTTCGTATTAAAATCACTTGATTACTTTCATATTAAAGACTTACGTGCAAGCAGCGATAATTTTAAGAAAATTTCAATTTGTGTTGAATTTTCCTGTAAGAAGCATTCGTATTAAGTCATGTGATTACTTTTATTGTATAGGCTTATCTGCAAGTAGTGATAATTTTAAAGAAAATTTTAATTTACGGTAAATTTTCCTGAAAGAGGTCTTCGAATTAAATCACTTGATTACTTTCATTGTCTAGAATTACCTGGAAGCAGTGATAATTTTAAAGAAAATTTTAATTTGTGGTGAATTTTCTTGAAAGAAGACTTCGTATTAAAATCAATTGGCTACATTCATTGTACAGACTTACCTGCAAGCAGTGATAATTTTAAAAAAAATTTCGTTTCGTGGTAAATTTTCCAGAAAGAGGACTTCGTGTTAAGTCATTTGATTACTTTCATCAGCTACGCTTACTTGAAAGTAGTGATAATTTAAAAGAAAATTCCAATTTGTGGTGAATTTACCTGAAACAATACTTCGTATTAATCCATTTGATTACTTGCATTGTACAGACTTACCTGCAAGCAGAGATAATTTTAAAAAAAATTTCAATTTGTGCGGAATTTTTCTGAAAGTGGACTTCGTATTAAAATCACTTGATTACTTTCATTGTACAGACTTATCTGCATGCAGTGATAATTTTAAAGAAAATTTTAATTTGTGGTGAATTTTCCTGTAAGAGGATTTGGTATTAAATCATTTGATTACTTTCATCAGTTACACTTACCTGCAAGCAGTGATAATTTTAAAGAAAGTTTCAATTTTTGGTGAATTTTCTTGAAAAACGAGTTCGTATCAAAACATTTGATTACTTTCATTGTATAGACCTACCTGCCAATAGTTATAATTTTAAAGAAAATTTCGATGTGTGGTAAATTTTCCTGAAAAAAGACTTCGTTTTAAAATCACTTGATTACTTTCATATTAAAGACTTACGTGCAAGCAGCGATAATTTTAAGAAAATTTCAATTTGTGTTGAATTTTCCTGTAAGAGGATTTCGTATTAAGTCATTTGATTACTTTTATTGTATAGGCTTATCTGCAAACAGTGATAATTTTAAAGAAAATTTTAATTTGTGGTGCATTTTCTTGAAAGAAGGCTTCGTATTAAAATCAATTGGCTACTGTTATTGTACAGTCTTACCTGCAAGCAGTGATAATTTTAAAAAAAATTTCGTTTCGTGGTAAAGTTTCCAGAAAGAGGACTTCGTGTTAAGTCATTTGATTACTTTCATCAGCTACGCTTACCTGAAAGTAGTGATAATTTAAAAGAAAATTCCAATTTGTGGTGAATTTACCTGAAACAACTCTTCGTATTAAATCATTTGATTACTTTCATTGTACAGACTTACCTTCAAGCAGCGATAATTTTAAAGAAAATTTCAATTTGTGTGGAATTTTTCTGAAAGCGGACTTCGTATTAAAATAACTTGATTATTTTCATTGTACAGACTTATCTGCAAGCAGTGATAATTTTAAAGAAAATTTCAATTTGTGGTGAATTTTCCTGTAAGAGGATTTGGTATTAAATCATTTGATTACTTTCATCAGTTACGCTTACCTGCAAGTAGTTATAATTTTAAAGAAAATTTCAACATGTGGTAAATTTTCCTGAAAAAAGACTTCGTATTAAGATCACTTGATTACTCTCATATTAAAGACTTACGTGCAAGCAGCGATAATTTTAAGAAAATTTCAGTTTGTGTTGAATTTTCCTGTAAGAGGATATCGTATTAAGTAATTTGATTACTTTTATTGTATAGGCTTATCTGCAAGCAGTGATAATTTTAAAGAAAGTTTCAATTTTTGTTGAATTTTCCTGTAAAACGAGTTCGTATCAAAACATTTGATTACTTTCATTGTATAGCCCTACCTGCAAGTAGTTATAATTTTAAAGAAAATTTCAATGAGTGGTAAATTTTCCTGAAAAAAGACTTCGTATTAAAATCACTTGATTACTTTCATATTAAAGACTTACGTGCAAGCAGCGATAATTTTAAGAAAATTTCAATTTGTGTTGAATTTTCCTGTAAGAAGAATTCGTATTAAGTCATTTGATTACTTTTATTGTATAGGCTTATCTGCAAGTAGTGATAATTTTAAAGAAAATTTTAATTTATGGTAAATTTTCCTGAAAGAGGTCTTCGAATTAAATCACTTGATTACTTTCATTGTCTAGAATTACCTGGAAGCAGTGATAATTTTAAAGAAAATTTTAATTTGTGGTGAATTTTCTTGAAAGTAGACTTCGTATTAAAATCAATTGGCTACATTCATTGTACAGACTTACCTGCAAGCATTGATAATTTTAAAAAAAATTTCGTTTCGTGGTAAATTTTCCAGAAAGAGGACTTCGTGTTAAGTCATTTGATTACTTTCATCAGCTACGCTTACCTGAAAGTAGTGATAATTTAAAAGAAAATTCCAATTTGTGGTGAATTTACCTGAAACAATACTTCGTATTAATTCATTTGACTACTTTCATTGTACAGACTTACCTGCAAGCAGAGATAATTTTAAAAAAAATTTCAATTTGTGCGGAATTTTTCTGAAAGTGGACTTCGTATTAAAATCACTTGATTACTTTCATCAGTTACGCTTACCTGGAAGCAATGATAATTTTAAAGAAAGTGTCAAATTTTGGTGAATTTTCCTGAAAAACGAGTTCGTATCAAAACATTTGATTACTTTCATTGTATAGACCTACCTGCAAGTAGTTATAATTTTAAAGAAAATTTCGATGTGTGGTAAATTTTCCTGAAAAAAGACTTCGTTTTAAAATCACTTGATTACTTTCATATTAAAGACTTACGTGCAAGCAGCGATAATTTAAAGAAAATTTCAATTTGTGTTGAATTTTCCTGTAAGAGGATTTCGTATTAAGTCATTTGATTACTTTTATTGTATAGGCTTATCTGCAAACAGTGATAATTTTAAAGAATTATTAATTCATTTGATTACTTTCATTGTACAGACTTACCTGCAAGCAGAGATAATTTTAAAAAAAATTTCAATTTGTGCGGAATTTTTCTGAAAGTGGACTTCGTATTAAAATCACTTGATTACATTCATTGTACAGACTTATCTGCATGCAGTGATAATTTTAAAGAAAATTTTAATTTGTGGTAAATTTTCCTGTAAGAGGATTTGGTATTAAATCATTTGATTACTTTCATCAGTTACACTTACCTGCAAGCAGTGATAATTTTAAAGAAAGTTTCAATTTTTGGTGAATTTTCTTGAAAAACGAGTTCGTATCAAAACATTTGATTACTTTCATTGTATAGACCTACCTGCCAATAGTTATAATTTTAAAGAAAATTTAAATGTGTGGTAAATTTTCCTGAAAAAAGACTTCGTATTAAAATCACTTGATTACTTTCATATTAAAGACTAACGTGCAAGCAGCGATAATTTTAAGAAAATTTAAATTTTGTGTTGAATTTTCCTGGGAGAGGAGTTCGTATTAAGTCATTTGATTACTTTTATTGTATAGGCTTATCTGCAAGCAGTGATAATCTTAAAGAAAATTTCAATTTGTGGTAAATTTCCCTGAAAGAGGACTTCGTATTAAATCACTTGAATACTTTTATTGTCAAGAATTACCTGGAAGCAGTGATAATTTGAAAAAAAATTTTAATTTGTGGTGAATTTTCTTGAAAGAAGACTACGTATTAAAATCACTTGGCTACTTTCTTTGTACAGACTTACCTGCAAGCAGTGATAATTTAAAAAAAAATTTCGTTTCGTGGTAAATTTTCCAGAAAGAGGACTTCGTGGTAAGTCATTTGATTACTTTCATCAGCAACGCTTACCTGAAAGTAGTGATAATTTGAAAGAAAATTCCAATTTGTGGTGAATTTACCTGAAACAACACTTCGTGTTAATTCACTTGATTACTTTCATTGTACAGACTTACCTGCAAGCAGAGACAATTCTAAAGGTATTTTCAATTTGTGTGGAATTTTTCTGAAAGCGGACTTCGTATTAAAATCACTTGACTAATTTCATTGTACAGACTTATATGCAAGCAGTGATAATTTTAAAGAAAATTTCAATTTGTGGTTAATTTTCCTGTAAGAGGATTTGGTATTAAATCATTTGAATACATTCATCAGTTACGCTTACCTGCAAGCAGTGATAATTTTAAAGAAAGTTTCAATTTTTGGTGAATTTTCCTGAAAAACAAGTTCGTATCAAAACATTTGATTACTTTCATTGTATAGACATACCTGCAAGTAGTTATAATTTTAAAGAAAATTTCAATGTGTGGTAAATTTTCCTCAAAAAAGACTTCGTTTTAAAATCACTTGATTACTTTCATATTAAAGACTTACGTGCAAGCAGCGATAATTTTAAGAAAATTTCAATTTGTGTTGAATTTTCCTGTAAGAGGATTTCGTATTAAGTCATTTGATTACTTTTATTGTATAGGCTTATCTGCAAACAGTGATAATTTTAAAGAAAATTTTAATTTGTGGTGCATTTTCTTGAAAGAAGGCTTCGTATTAAAATCAATTGGCTACTGTTATTGTACAGTCTTACCTGCAAGCAGTGATAATTTTAAAAAAAATTTCGTTTCGTGGTAAAGTTTCCAGAAAGAGGACTTCGTGTTAAGTCATTTGATTACTTTCATCAGCTACGCTTACCTGAAAGTAGTGATAATTTAAAAGAAAATTCCAATTTGTGGTGAATTTACCTGAAACAACTCTTCGTATTAAATCATTTGATTACTTTCATTGTACAGACTTACCTTCAAGCAGCGATAATTTTAAAGAAAATTTCAATTTGTGTGGAATTTTTCTGAAAGCGGACTTCGTATTAAAATAACTTGATTATTTTCATTGTACAGACTTATCTGCAAGCAGTGATAATTTTAAAGAAAATTTCAATTTGTGGTGAATTTTCCTGTAAGAGGATTTGGTATTAAATCATTTGATTACTTTCATCAGTTACGCTTACCTGCAAGTAGTTATAATTTTAAAGAAAATTTCAACATGTGGTAAATTTTCCTGAAAAAAGACTTCGTATTAAGATCACTTGATTACTCTCATATTAAAGACTTACGTGCAAGCAGCGATAATTTTAAGAAAATTTCAGTTTGTGTTGAATTTTCCTGTAAGAGGATATCGTATTAAGTAATTTGATTACTTTTATTGTATAGGCTTATCTGCAAGCAGTGATAATTTTAAAGAAAGTTTCAATTTTTGTTGAATTTTCCTGTAAAACGAGTTCGTATCAAAACATTTGATTACTTTCATTGTATAGCCCTACCTGCAAGTAGTTATAATTTTAAAGAAAATTTCAATGAGTGGTAAATTTTCCTGAAAAAAGACTTCGTATTAAAATCACTTGATTACTTTCATATTAAAGACTTACGTGCAAGCAGCGATAATTTTAAGAAAATTTCAATTTGTGTTGAATTTTCCTGTAAGAAGAATTCGTATTAAGTCATTTGATTACTTTTATTGTATAGGCTTATCTGCAAGTAGTGATAATTTTAAAGAAAATTTTAATTTATGGTAAATTTTCCTGAAAGAGGTCTTCGAATTAAATCACTTGATTACTTTCATTGTCTAGAATTACCTGGAAGCAGTGATAATTTTAAAGAAAATTTTAATTTGTGGTGAATTTTCTTGAAAGTAGACTTCGTATTAAAATCAATTGGCTACATTCATTGTACAGACTTACCTGCAAGCATTGATAATTTTAAAAAAAATTTCGTTTCGTGGTAAATTTTCCAGAAAGAGGACTTCGTGTTAAGTCATTTGATTACTTTCATCAGCTACGCTTACCTGAAAGTAGTGATAATTTAAAAGAAAATTCCAATTTGTGGTGAATTTACCTGAAACAATACTTCGTATTAATTCATTTGACTACTTTCATTGTACAGACTTACCTGCAAGCAGAGATAATTTTAAAAAAAATTTCAATTTGTGCGGAATTTTTCTGAAAGTGGACTTCGTATTAAAATCACTTGATTACTTTCATCAGTTACGCTTACCTGGAAGCAATGATAATTTTAAAGAAAGTGTCAAATTTTGGTGAATTTTCCTGAAAAACGAGTTCGTATCAAAACATTTGATTACTTTCATTGTATAGACCTACCTGCAAGTAGTTATAATTTTAAAGAAAATTTCGATGTGTGGTAAATTTTCCTGAAAAAAGACTTCGTTTTAAAATCACTTGATTACTTTCATATTAAAGACTTACGTGCAAGCAGCGATAATTTAAAGAAAATTTCAATTTGTGTTGAATTTTCCTGTAAGAGGATTTCGTATTAAGTCATTTGATTACTTTTATTGTATAGGCTTATCTGCAAACAGTGATAATTTTAAAGAATTATTAATTCATTTGATTACTTTCATTGTACAGACTTACCTGCAAGCAGAGATAATTTTAAAAAAAATTTCAATTTGTGCGGAATTTTTCTGAAAGTGGACTTCGTATTAAAATCACTTGATTACATTCATTGTACAGACTTATCTGCATGCAGTGATAATTTTAAAGAAAATTTTAATTTGTGGTAAATTTTCCTGTAAGAGGATTTGGTATTAAATCATTTGATTACTTTCATCAGTTACACTTACCTGCAAGCAGTGATAATTTTAAAGAAAGTTTCAATTTTTGGTGAATTTTCTTGAAAAACGAGTTCGTATCAAAACATTTGATTACTTTCATTGTATAGACCTACCTGCCAATAGTTATAATTTTAAAGAAAATTTAAATGTGTGGTAAATTTTCCTGAAAAAAGACTTCGTATTAAAATCACTTGATTACTTTCATATTAAAGACTTACGTGCAAGCAGCGATAATTTTAAGAAAATTTAAATTTTGTGTTGAATTTTCCTGGGAGAGGAGTTCGTATTAAGTCATTTGATTACTTTTATTGTATAGGCTTATCTGCAAGCAGTGATAATCTTAAAGAAAATTTCAATTTGTGGTAAATTTCCCTGAAAGAGGACTTCGTATTAAATCACTTGAATACTTTTATTGTCAAGAATTACCTGGAAGCAGTGATAATTTGAAAAAAAATTTTAATTTGTGGTGAATTTTCTTGAAAGAAGACTACGTATTAAAATCACTTGGCTACTTTCTTTGTACAGACTTACCTGCAAGCAGTGATAATTTAAAAAAAAATTTCGTTTCGTGGTAAATTTTCCAGAAAGAGGACTTCGTGGTAAGTCATTTGATTACTTTCATCAGCAACGCTTACCTGAAAGTAGTGATAATTTGAAAGAAAATTCCAATTTGTGGTGAATTTACCTGAAACAACACTTCGTGTTAATTCACTTGATTACTTTCATTGTACAGACTTACCTGCAAGCAGAGACAATTCTAAAGGTATTTTCAATTTGTGTGGAATTTTTCTGAAAGCGGACTTCGTATTAAAATCACTTGACTAATTTCATTGTACAGACTTATATGCAAGCAGTGATAATTTTAAAGAAAATTTCAATTTGTGGTTAATTTTCCTGTAAGAGGATTTGGTATTAAATCATTTGAATACATTCATCAGTTACGCTTACCTGCAAGCAGTGATAATTTTAAAGAAAGTTTCAATTTTTGGTGAATTTTCCTGAAAAACAAGTTCGTATCAAAACATTTGATTACTTTCATTGTATAGACATACCTGCAAGTAGTTATAATTTTAAAGAAAATTTCAATGTGTGGTAAATTTTCCTCAAAAAATACTTCGTATTAAAATCACTTGATTACTTACTTTCATGTTAAAGACTTACGTGCAAGCAGCGATAATTTTAAGAAAATTTCAATTTGTGTTGAATTTTCCTGTAAGAGGATTTCGTATTAAGTCATTTGATGACTTTTATTGTATAGGCTTATCTGCAAGTAGTGATAATTTTAAAGAAAATTTCAATTTGTGGTAAATTTTCCTGAAAGAGGACTTCGTATTAAATCACTTGAATACTTTTATTGTCAAGAATTACCTGGAAGCAGTGATAATTTTAAAGAAAATTTTAATTTGTTGTGAATTTTCTTGAAAGAAGACTTCGTATTAAAATCAATTGGGTACTTTCATTGTACAGACTTACCTGCAAGCAGTGATAATTTAAAAAAAAATTTCGTTTCGTGGTAAATTTTCCAGAAAGAGGACTTCGTGTTAAGTCATTTGATTACTTTCATCAGCTACGCTTACCTGATAGTAGTGATAATTTGAAAGGAAATTCCAATTTGTGGTGAATTTACCTGAAACAGCACTTCGTATTAAATCATTTGATTACTTTCATTGTACAGACTTACCTGCAAGCAGATATAATTTTAAAGTAAATTTCAATTTGTGTGGAATTTTTCTGAAAGCGGACTTCGTATTAAAATCACTTGATTATTTTCATTGTACAGACTTATCTGCATGCAGTGATAATTTTAAAGAAAGTTTCACTTTTTGTTGAATTTTCCTGTAAGAGGATTTGGTATTAAATCATTTGATTACTTTCATCAGTTAAGCTTACATGCAAGCAGTGATAATTTTAAAGAAAGTTCCAATGTGTGGTAAATTTTCCTGAAAAAAGAATTCGTATTAAAATCACTTGATTACTTTCATATTAAAGACTTACGTGCAAGCAGCGATAATTTTAAGAAAATTTCAATTTTGTGTTGAATTTTCCTCTGAGAGGAGTTCGTATTAAGTCATTTGATTACTTTTATTGTATAGGCTTATCTGCAAGTAGTGATAATTTTAAAGAAAATTTTAATTTATGGTAAATTTTCCTGAAAGAGGTCTTCGAATTAAATCACTTGATTACTTTCATTGTCTAGAATTACCTGGAAGCAGTGATAATTTTAAAGAAAATTTTAATTTGTGGTGAATTTTCTTGAAAGCAGACTTCGTATTAAAATCAATTGGCTACATTCATTGTACAGACTTACCTGCAAGCAGTGATAATTTTAAAAAAAATTTCGTTTCGTGGTAAATTTTCCAGAAAGAGGACTTCGTGTTAAGGCATTTGATTACTTTCATCAGCTACGCTTACCTGAAAGTAGTGATAATTTAAAAGAAAATTCCAATTTGTGGTGAATTTACCTGAAACAATACTTCGTATTAATTCATTTGATTACTTTCATTGTACAGACTTACCTGCAAGCAGAGATAATTTTAAAAAAAATTTCAATTTGTGTGGAATTTTTCTGAAAGTGGACTTCGTATTAAAATCACTTGATTACTTTCATTGTACAGACTTATCTGCATGCAGTGATAATTTTAAAGAAAATTTTAATTTGTGGTGAATTTTCCTGTAAGAGGATTTGGTATTAAATCATTTGATTACTTTCATCAGTTACGCTTACCTGCAAGCAGTGATAATTTTAAAGAAAGTTTCAATTTTTGGTGAATTTTCTTGAAAAACGAGTTCGTATCAAAACATTTGATTACTTTCATTGTATAGACCTACCTGCCAATAATTATAATTTTAAAGAAAGTTTCAATGTGTGGTAAATTTTCCTGAAAAAAGACTTCGTATTAAAATCACTTGATTACTTTCATATTAAAGACTTACGTGCAAGCAGCGATAATTTTAAGAAAATTTAAATTTTGTGTTGAATTTTCCTGTGAGAGGAGTTCGTATTAAGTCATTTGATTACTTTTATTGTATAGGCTTATCTGCAAGCAGTGATAATCTTAAAGAAAATTTCAATTTGTGGTAAATTTTCCTGAAAGAAGACTTCGTATTAAATCACTTGATTACTTTCATTGTCAAGAATTACCTGGAAGCAGTGATAATTTGAAAAAAAATTTTAATTTGTGGTGAATTTTCTTGAAAGAAGACTACGTATTAAAATCAATTGGCTACTTTCTTTGTACAGACTTACCTGCAAGCAGTGATAATTTAAAAAAAAATTTCGTTTCGTGGTAAATTTTCCAGAAAGAGGACTTCGTGGTAAGTCATTTAATTACTTTCATCAGCAACGCTTACCTGAAAGTAGTGATAATTTGAAAGAAAATTCCAATTTGTGGTGAATTTACCTGAAACAACACTTCGTATTAAATCATTTGATTACTTTCATTGTACAGACTTACCTGCAAGCAGATATAATTTTAAAGTAAATTTCAATTTGTGTGGAATTTTTCTGAAAGCGGACTTCGTATTAAAATCACTTGATTATTTTCATTGTACAGACTTATCTGCATGCAGTGATAATTTTAAAGAAAGTTTCACTTTTTGTTGAATTTTCCTGTAAGAGGATTTGGTATTAAATCATTTGATTACTTTCATCAGTTAAGCTTACCTGCATGCAGTGATAATTTTAAAGAAAGTTTCAATGTGTGGTAGATTTTCCTGAGAAAAGACTTCGTATTAAAATCACTTGATTACTTTCATATTAAAGACTTACGTGCAAGCAGCGATAATTTTAAGAAAATTTCAATTTTGTGTTGAATTTTACTGTGAGAGGAGTTCGTGTTAAGTCATTTGATTACTTTTATTGTATAGGCTTATCTGCAAGCAGTGATAATTTTAAAAAAAATTTCGTTTCGTGGTAAATTTTCCAGAAAGAGGACTTCGTGGTAAGTCATTTAATTACTTTCATCAGCAACGCTTACCTGAAAGTAGTGATAATTTGAAAGAAAATTCCAATTTGTGGTGAATTTACCTGAAACAACACTTCGTGTTAATTCACTTGATTACTTTCATTGTACAGACTTACCTGCAAGCAGAGACAATTTTAAAGGTATTTTCAATTTGTGTGGAATTTTTCTGAAAGCGGACTTCGTATTAAAATCACTTGACTAATTTCATTGTACAGACTTATATGCAAGCAGTGATAATTTTAAAGAAAATTTCAATTTGTGGTGAATTTTCCTGTAAGAGGATTTGGTATTAAATCATTTGAATACATTCATCAGTTACGCTTACCTGCAAGCAGTGATAATTTTAAAGAAAGTTTCAATTTTTGGTGAATTTTCCTGAAAAACAAGTTCGTATCAAAACATTTGATTACTTTCATTGTATAGACATACCTGCAAGTAGTTATAATTTTAAAGAAAATTTCAATGTGTGGTAAATTTTCCTCAAAAAATACTTCGTATTAAAATCACTTGATTACTTACTTTCATGTTAAAGACTTACGTGCAAGCAGCGATAATTTTAAGAAAATTTCAATTTGTGTTGAATTTTACTGTGAGAGGAGTTCGTGTTAAGTCATTTGATTACTTTTATTGTATAGGCTTATCTGCAAGCAGTGATAATTTTAAAAAAAATTTCGTTTCGTGGTAAATTTTCCAGAAAGAGGACTTCGTGTTAAGTCATTTGATTACTTTCATCAGCAACGCTTACCTGAAAGTAGTGATAATGTGAAAGAAAATTCCAATTTGTGGGAATTTACCTGAAACAACACTTCGTATTAATTCACTTGATTACTTTCATTGTACAGACCTACCTGCAAGCAGAGACAATTTTAAAGGTATTTTCAATTTGTGTGGAATTTTTCTGAAAGCGGACTTCGTATTAAAATCACTTGACTAATTTCATTGTACAGACTTATATGCATGCAGTAATAATTTTAAAGAAAATTTCAATTTGTGGTGAATTTTCCTGTAAGAGGATTTGGTATTAAATCATTTGATTACTTTCATCAGTTACGCTTACCTGCAAGCAGTGATAATTTTAAAGAAAGTGTCAATTTTTGGTGAATTTTCCTGAAAAACGAGTTCGTATCAAAACATTTGATTACTTTTATTGTATAGACCTACCTGCCAATAGTTATAATTTTAAAGAAAATTTAATTGTGTGGTAAATTTTCCTGAAAAAAGACTTCGTATTAAAATCACTTGATTACTTTCATATTAAAGACTTACGTGCAAGCAGCTTTTAAGAAAATTTCAATTTGTGTTGAATTTTCCTGTAAGAGGATTTCGTATTAAGTCATTTGATTACTTTTATTGTATAGGCTTATCTGCAAGCAGTGATAATTTTAAAGAAAATTTTAATTTCTGGTGAATTTTCTTGAAAGAAGGCTTCGTATTAAAATCAATTGGCTACTGTCATTGTACAGATTTACCTGCAAGCAGTGATAATTTTAAAAAAAATTTCGTTTCGTGGTAAATTTTTTGCAGAAAGGAGACTTCGTGTTAAATCATTTGATTACTTTCATCAGCTACGATTACCTGAAAGTAGTGGTAATTTGAAAGAAAATTCCAATTTGTGGTGAATTTACCTGATACAACTCTTCGTATTAAATCAATTGATTACTTTCATTGTACAGACTTACCTGCAAGCAGCGATAATTTTAAAGAAAATTTCAATTTGTGGTGAATTTTCCTGTAAGAGGATTTGGTATTAAATCATTTGATTACTTTTATCAGATACGCTTACCTGCAAGCAGTGATAATTTTAAAAAAGTGTCAATTTTTGGTGAATTTTCATGAAAAACGAGTTCGTATCAATGTCGTGTCCCTATGGAATCAAACATCGAAAACCAAATAATTGAGCACGATAGAAGAACTTTCTTCGAAATAAAAGAACACTTGAATTTCTCTAACATGGAATTATTCTTTATTTATCGCGAACTGACCTTTCTTAATACTTCTAAATGTACTCCGAACCGAAACGTGATACTCTAAAACCAAAGTTGAATCGCGACTGAACAATTAACTACGACGATGACTGAAACTAACGGCACTCGCCAGACCAGTCATTGGCCTTTTATGCCCCGATATTCGGAAGGACTTTCTTTGCTCACAACACGGATGTAAACAAACGACAACAACCTTGTCGTTTGTTCTACCGGTTGCAGCACCTGAGTCGCTTAGTAGTAAACAATCGCTTTAAATAATAATTACCATGCGAGGTTAATTATTATTGTAATCGTCGAATGTTCCACTAAGCGCTCATCGTAGCCACCTGTTGAGCTAATCAGCAAAATTACCGACAGTTGCAGAACAGTACCATGCGAGGTTACTGTTTAGCAATTGCTAATTATTTCACTAAAATGCGCCCTTGGCTGCTGGAAGAATCTTCCTTATATTGGGCCACAACATCAAAACATTTGATTACTTTCATTGCATAGACCTACTTGCAAGTAGTTATAATTTTAAAGAAAATTGCAATGAGTGGTAAATTTTCCTGAAAAAAGACTTCGTATTAAAATCACTTGCTTACTTTCATATTAAAGACTTACGTGCAAGCAGCGATAATTTTAAGAAAATTTCAATTTGTGTTGAATTTTCCTGTAAGAGGATTTCGTATTAAGTCATTTGATTACTTTTATTGTATAGGCTTACCTGCAAGCAGTGATAATTTTAAAGAAAGTTTCAATTTTTGTTGAATTTTCCTGAAAAACGAGTTCGTATCAAAACATTTGATTACTTTCATTGTATAGACCTACCTGCAAGTAGTTATAATTTTAAAGAAAATTTCAATGAGTGGTAAATTTTCCTGAAAAAAGACTTCGTATTAAAATCACTTGCTTACTTTCATATTAAAGACTTACGTGCAAGCAGCGATAATTTTAAGAAAATTTCAATTTGTGTTGAATTTTCCTGTAAGAGGATTTCGTATTAAGTAATTTGATTACTTTTATTGTATAGGCTTATCTGCAAGCAGTCATAATTTTAAAGAAAATTTTAATTTGTGGTGAATTTTCTTGAAAGAAGGCTTCGTATTAAAATCAATTGGCTACTGTCATTGTACAGATTTACCTGCAAGCAGTGATAATTTAAAAAAAAATTTCGTTTCGTGGTAAATTTTTTGCAGAAAGGAGACTTCGTGTTAAGTCATTTGATTACTTTCATCAGCTACGATTACCTGAAAGTAGTGGTAATTTGAAAGAAAATTCCAATTTGTGGTGAATTTACCTGATACAACTCTTCGTATTAAATCATTTGATTACTTTCATTGTACAGACTTACCTGCAAGCAGCGATAATTTTAAAGAAAATTTCAATTTGTGTGGAATTTTTCTGAAAGCGGACTTCGTATTAAAATCACTTGATTACTTTCATTGTACAGACTTATCTGCAAGCAGAGATAATTTTAAAGAAAATTTCAATTTGTGGTGAATTTTCCTGTAAGAGGATTTGGTATTAAATCATTTGATTACTTTCATCAGTTACGCTTACCTGCAAGCAGTGATAAATTTAAAGAAAGTGTCAATTTTTGGTGAATTTTCCTGAAAAACGTGCTCGTATCAAAACATTTGATTACTTTCATTGTATAGACCTAACAGCAAGTAGTTATAATTTTAAAGAAATTTCAATGTGTGGTAAATTTTCCTGAAAAAAGACTTCGTATTAAAATCACTGGATTACTTTCATATTAAAGACTTACGTGCAAGCAGCGATAATTTTGAGAAAATTTCAATATGTGTTGAATTTTCCTGTAAGAGGATTTCGTATTAAGTCATTTGATGACTTTTATTGTATTGGCTTATCTGCAAGCAGTGATAATTTTAAAGAAAATTTCAATTTATGGTAAATTGTCCTGAAAGAGGTCTTCGAATTAAATCACTTGATTACTTTCATTGTCAAAAATTACCTGGAAGCAGTGATAATTTTAAAGAGAATTTTAATTTGTGGTGAATTTTCTTGAAATAAGACTTCGTATTAAAATCAATTGGCTACTTTCATTGTACAAACTTACCTGCAAGCAGTGATAATTTAAAAAAAATTTCGTTTCGTGGTAAATTTTCCAGAAAGAGGACTTCGTGTTAAGTCATTTGATTACTTTCATCAACTACGCTTACCCGAAAGTAGTCCTAATTTGAAAGAAAATTCCAATTTGTGGTGAATTTACCTGAAAAAACTCTTCGTATTAAATCATTTTTTGATTACTTTCATTGTACAGACTTACCTGCAAGCAGAGATAATTTTAAAGAAAATTTCAATTTGTGGTGAATTTTCCTGTAAGAGGACTTGGTATTAAATCGTTTGATTACTTTCATCAGTTACGCTTACCTGCAAGCAGTGATAATTTTAAAGAAAGTTTCAATTTTTGGTGAATTTTCCTGAAAAACGAGTTCGTAGCAAAAAATTTGATTACGACCTACCTCCAAGTAGTTATAATTTTAAAGAAAATTTCAATGTGTGGTAAATTTTGCTCAAAAAAGACTTCGTATTAAAATCACTTGATTACTTTCATATTAAAGACTTACGTGCAAGCAGCGATAATTTTAAGAAAATTTCAATTTGTGTTGGATTTTCTGTAAGAGGATTTCGTATTAAGTCATTTGATTACTTTTATTGTATAGGCTTATCTGCAAGCAGTGATAATTTTAAAGAAAATTTCAATTTGTGATAAATTTTCCTGAAAGAGGACTCGTATTAAATCACTTGATTACTTTCGTTGTCAAGAATTACCTGGAAGCAGTGATAATTTTAAAGAAAATTTTAATTTGTGGTGAATTTTCTTGAAAGAAGACTTCGTATTAAAATCAATTGGCTACTTTCATTGTACAGACTTACCTGCAAGCAGTGATAATTTAAAAAAAAATTTCGTTTCGTGGTAAATTTTCCAGAAAGAGGACTTCGTGTTAAGTCATTTGATTACTTTCATCAGCTACGCTTACATGAAAGTAGTGATTATTTGAAAGAAAATTCCAATTTGTGGTGAATTTACCTGAAACAACTGTTCGTATTAAATAATTTGATTACTTCCACTGTACAGACTTACCTGCAAGCAGCGATAATTTTAAAGAAATTTTCAATTTGTGTGGAATTTTTCTGAAAGCAGACTTCATAATAAATTCACTTGATTACTTTCATTGTACAGACTTATCTGCATGCAGTGATAATTTTAAAGAAAATTTCAATTTGTGGTGAATTTTCCTGTAAGAGGATTAAGTATTAAATCATTTGATTACTTTCATCAGTTACGCTTACCTGCAAGCAATGATAATTTTAAAGAAAGTGTCAATTTTTGGTGAATTTTCCTGAAAAACGAGTTCGTATCAAAACATTTGATTACTTTCATTGCATAGACCTACCTGCAAGTAGTTATAATTTTAAAGGAAATTTTAATGTGTAGTAAATTTTCCTGAAAAAAGACTTCGTATTAAAATCACTTGATTACTTTCATATTAAAGACTTACGTGCAAGCAGCGATAATTTTAAGAAAATTTCAATTTGTGTTGAATTTTCCTGTAAGAGGATTTCGTATTAAGTCATTTGATTACTTTTATTGTATAGGCTTATCTACAAGCAGTGATAATTTTAAAGGAAATTTTAATTTGTGGAGCATTTTCTTGAAAGAAGACTTCGTATTAAAATCAATTGGCTACTCTTATTGTACAGTCTTGCCTGCAAGCAGTGATAATTTAAAAAAAATTTCGTTTCGTGGAAAGTTTTCCAGAAAGAGGACTTCGTGTTAAGTCATTTGATTACTTTCATCAGCTATGCTTACCTGAAAGTAGTGATAATTTAAAAGAAAATTCCAATTTGTGGTGAATTTACCTGAAACAACTCTTCGTATTAAATCATTTGATTACTTTCATTGTACAGACTTACCTTCAAGCAGGGATAATTTTAAAGAAAATTTCAATTTGTGTGGAATTTTTCTGAAAGCGGACTTCGTATTAAAATCACTTGATTATTTTCATTGTACAGACTTATCTGCAAGCAGTGATAATTTTCAAGAAAATTTCAATTTGTGGTGAATTTTCCTGTAAGAGGATTTCGTATTAAGTCATTTGATTACTTTTATTGTATAGGCTTATCTGCAAGCAGTGATAATTTTAAAGAAAATTTCAATTTGTGATAAATTTTCCTGAAAGAGGACTTCGTATTAAATCACTTGATTACTTTCGTTGTCAAGAATTACTTGGAAGCAGTGATAATTTTAAAGAAAATTTTAATTTGTGGTGAGTTTTCTTGAAAGAAGACTTCGTATTAAAATAAATTGGCTACTTTCATTGTACAGACTTACCTGCAAGCAGTGATAATTTAAAAAAAAATTTCGTTTCGTGGTAAATTTTCCAGAAAGAGGACTTCGTGTTAAGTCATTTGATTACATTCATCAGCTACGCTTACATGAAAGTAGTGATTATTTGAAAGAAAATTCCAATTTGTGGTGAATTTACCTAAAACAACTGTTCGTATTAAATCATTTGATTACTTTCATTGTACAGACTTACCTGCAAGCAGCGATAATTTTAAAGAAATTTTCAATTTGTGTGGAATTTTTCTGAAAGCAGACGTCATAATAAAATCACTTGATTACTTTCATTGTACAGACTTATCTGCATGCAGTGATAATTTTAAAGAAAATTTCAATTTGTGGTGAGTTTTCCTGTAAGAGGATTTGGTATTAAATCATTTGATTACTTTCATCAGTTACGCTTACCTGCAAGCAATGATAATTTTAAAGAAAGTGTCAATTTTTGGTGAATTTGATTACTTTCATTGTATAGACCTACCTGCAAGTAGTTATAATTTTAAAGAAAATTTTAATGTGTGGTAAATTTTCCTGAAAAAAGACTTGGTATTAAAATCACTTGATTACTTTCATATTAAAGACTTACGTGCAAGCAGCGATAATTTTAAGAAAATTTCAATTTGTGTTGAATTTTCCTGTAAGAGGATTTCGTATTAAGTCATTTGATTACTTTTATTGTATAGGCTTATCTGCAAGCAGTGATAATTTTAAAGAAAATTTTAATTTGTGGTGCAATTTCTTGAAAGAAGGCTTCGTATTAAAATCAATTGGCTACTGTTATTGTACAGTCTTACCTGCAAGCAGTGATAATTTAAAAAAAAATTTCGTTTCGTCGTAAATTTTCCAGAAAGAGGACTTCGTGTTAAGTCATTTGATTACTTTCATCAGCTACGCTTACCTGAAAGTAGTGATAATTTAAAAGAAAATTCCAATTTGTGGTGAATTTACCTGAAACAACTCTTCGTATTAAATCATTTGATTACTTTCATTGTACTGACTTACCTTCAAGCAGCGATAATTTTAAAGAAAATTTCAATTTGTGTGGAATTTTTCTGAAAGCGGACTTCGTATTAAAATCACTTGATTATTTTCATTGAACAGACTTATCTGCAAGCAGTGATAATTTTAAAGAAAATTTCAATTTGTGGTGAATTTTCCTGTAAGAGGATTTGGTATTAAATCATTTGATTACGGTCATCAGTTACGCTTACCTGCATGCAGTGATAACTTTAAAGAAAGCTTCAATTTTTGGTGAATTTTCCTGAAAAACGAGTTCGTATCAAAACATTTGATTACTTTCATTGTATAGACCTTCCTGCAAGTAGTTATAATTTTAAAGAAAATTTCAATGAGTGGTAAATTTTCCTGAAAAAAGACTTCGTATTAAAATCACTTGATTGCTTTCATATTAAAGACTTACGTGCAAGCCGCGATAATTTTAAGAAAATTACAATTTTTGTTGAATTTTCCTGTAAGAGGATTTCGTATTAAGTCATTTGATTACTTTTAATGTATAGGCTTATCTGCAAGCAGTGATAATTTTAAAGAAAGTATCAATTTTTGTTGAATTTTCCTGAAAAACGAGTTCGTATAAAAACATTTGATTACTTTCATTGTATAGACCTACCTGCAAGTAGTTATAATTTTAAAGAAAATTTCAATGAGTGGTAAATTTTCCTGAAAAAAGACTTCGTATTAAAATCACTTGATTACTTTCATATTAAAGACTTACGTGCAAGCAGCGATAATTTTAAGAAAATTTCAGTTTGTGTTGAATTTTCCTGTAAGAGGATTTCGTATTAAGTCATTTGATTACTTTTATTGTATAGGCTTATCTGTAAGCAGTGATAATTTTCAAGAAAGTTTCAATTTTTGTTGAATTTTCCTGAAAAACGAGTTCGTATCAAAACATTTGATTACTTTCATTGTATAGACCTACCTGCAAGTAGTTATAATTTTAAAGAAAATTTCAATGAGTGGTAAATTTTCCTGAAAAAAGACTTCGTATTAAAATCACTTGATTACTTTCATATTAAAGACTTACGTGCAAGCAGCGATAATATTAAGAAAATTTCAATTTGTGTTGAATTTTCCTGTAAGAGGATTTCGTATTAAGTCATTTGATTACTTTTATTGTATAGGCTTATCTGCAAGCAGTGATAATTTAAAAGAAAATTTCAATTTATGGTAAGTTTTCCAGAAAAAGGTCTTCGAATTAAATCACTTGATTACTTTCATTGTCAAGAATTACCTGGAAGCAGTGATAATTTTAAAGAAAATTTTAATTTGTTGTGAATTTTCTTGAAAGAAGACTTCGTATTAAAATCAATTGGCTACTTTCATTGTACAGACTTACCTGCAAGCAGTGATAATTTAAAAAAAAATTTCGTTTCGTGGTAAATTTTCCAGAAAGAGGACATCGTGTTAAGTCATTTGATTACTTTCATCAGCAACGCTTACCTGAAAGTAGTGATAATTTGAAAGAAAATTCCAATTTGTGGTGAATTTACCTGAAACAATACTTCGTATTAATTCACTTGTTTACTTTCATTGTACAGACTTACCTGCATGCAGAGATAATTTTAAAGGTAGTTTCAATTTGTGTGGAATTTTTCTGAAAGCGGACTTTGTATTAAAATCAATTGATTACTTTCATTGCACAGACGTATCTGCAAGCAGTGATAATTTTAAAGAAAATTCCAATTTGTGGTGAATTTTCCTGTAAGAGGCTTTGGCATTAAATCATTTGATTACGTTCATCAGTTACGCGTACATGCAAGCAGTGATAATTTTCAAGAAAGTTTCAATTTTTGTTGAATTTTCCTGAAAAACGAGTTCGTATCAAAACATTTGATTACTTTCATTGTATAGACCTACCTGCAAGTAGTTATAATTTTAAAGAAAATTTCAATGAGTGGTAAATTTTCCTGAAAAAAGACTTCGTATTAAAATCACTTGATTACTTTCATATTAAAGACTTACGTGCAAGCAGCGATAATATTAAGAAAATTTCAATTTGTGTTGAATTTTCCTGTAAGAGGATTTCGTATTAAGTCATTTGATTACTTTTATTGTATAGGCTTATCTGCAGGCAGTGATAATTTTAAAGAAAATTTCAATTTATGGTAAGTTTTCCAGAAAAAGGTCTTCGAATTAAATCACTTGATTACTTTCATTGTCAAGAATTACCTGGAAGCAGTGATAATTTTAAAGAAAATTTTAATTTGTTGTGAATTTTCTTGAAAGAAGACTTCGTATTAAAATCAATTGGCTACTTTCATTGTACAGACTTACCTGCAAGCACTGATAATTTCAAAAAAAATTTCGTTTCGTGGTAAATTTTCCAGAAAGAGGACTTCGTGTTAAGTCATTTGATTACTTTCATCATCTACGCTTACCTGAAAGTAGTGATAATTTGAAAGAAAATTTCAATTTGTGTTGAATTTTCCTAAAAGAGCACTTCGTAATAAATCATTTGATTACTTTCATTGTACAGACTTACCTGCAAACAGCGATAATTTTAAGGAAATTTCAATTTGTGGTGAATTTTCCTGAAAGAGGACTTCAGATTAAATCACTTGATTACTTTCATTGTAAAGAATTACCTGGAAGCAGTGATAATTGGAAAAAAAAATTTTTAATTTGTGGTGAATTTTCTTGAAAGAACACTACGTATTAAAATCAATTGGCTACTTTCATTGTACAGACTTACCTGCAAGCAGTGGTAATTTAAAAAAAATTCCGTTTCGTGGTAAATTTTCCAGAAAGAAGACTTCGTGTTAAGTCATTTGATTACTTTCATCAGATACGCTTACCTGAAAGTAGTGATAATTTGAAAGAAAATCCCAATTTGTGGTGAATTTAACTGAAACAACACTTCGTATTAAATCATTTGATTACTTTCATTGTACAGACTTACCTGCAAGCAGAGATAATTTTACAGAAAATTTCAATTTGTGTGGAATTTTTCTGAAAGTGGACTTCGTATTAAAATCACTTGATTATTTTCATTGTACAGACTTATCTGCATGCAGTGATAATTTTAAAGAAAATTTCAATTTATGGTAAGTTTCCCAGAAAAAGGTCTTCGAATTAAATCACTTGATTACTTTCATTGTCAAGAATTACCTGGAAGCAGTGATAATTTTAAAGAAAATTTTAATTTGTTGTGAATTTTCTTGAAAGAAGACTTCGTATTAAAATCAATTGGCTACTTTCATTGTACAGACTTACCTGCAAGCAGTGATAATTTTAAAAAAAATTTCGTTTCTTGGTAAATTTTCCAGAAAGAGGACTTCGTGTTAAGTCATTTGATTACTTTCATCAGCTACGCTTACCTGAAAGTAGTGATAATTTAAAAGAAAATTCCAATTTGTGGTGAATTTACCTGAAACAACACTTCGTATTAAATCATTTGATTACTTTCATTGTAAAGACTTACCTGCAAGCAGCGATAATTTAAAAAAAAATTTAAATTTGTGTGGAATTTTTCTGAAAGTGGACTTCGTATTAAAATCACTTGATTACTTTCATTGTACAGACTTATCTACTTGGAGTGATAATTTTAAAGAAAATTTCAATTTGTGGTGAATTTTCCTGTAAAAGGATTTGGTATTAAATCATATGACTTCACTTTCATCAGTTACGCTTACCTGCAAGCAGTGATAATTTTAAAGAAAGTTTTAATTTTTGGTGAATTTTCCTGAAAAACGAGTTCGTATCAAAACATTTGATTACTTTCATTGTATAGACCTACCTGCCAATAGTTATAATTTTAAAGAAAATTTAAATGTGTGGTAAATTTTCCTGAAGAAAGACTTCGTATTAAAATCACTTGATAACTTTCATATTAAAGACTTACGTGCAAGCAGCGATAATTTTAAGAAAATTTAAATTTTGTGTTGAATTTTCCTGTGAGAGGAGTTCGTATTAAGTCATTTGATTACTTTTATTGTATAGGCTTATCTGCAAGCAGTGATAATCTTAAAGAAAATTTCAATTTGTGGTAAATTTTCCTGAAAGAAGACTTCGTATTAAATCACTTGATTACTTTCATTGTCAAGAATTACCTGGAAGCAGTGATAATATGAAAAAAAATTTTAATTTGTGGTGAATTTTCTTGAAAGAAGACTACGTATTAAAATCAATTGGCTACTTTCATTGTACAGACTTACCTGCAAGCAGTGATAATTTAAAAAAAAATCTCGTTTCGTGGTAAATTTTCAAGAAAGAGGACTTCGTGTTAAGTCATTTGATTACTTTCATCAGCAACGCTTACCTGAAAGTAGTGATAATTTGAAAGAAAATTCCAATTTGTGGTGAATTTACCTGAAACAACACTTCGTATTAATTCACTTGGTCACTTTCATTGTACAGACTTACCTGCAAGCAGAGATAATTTTAAAGGTATTTTCAATTTGAGTGGAATTTTTCTGAAAGCGGACTTCGTATTAAAATCACTTGATTAATTTCATTGTACAGACTTATCTGCATGCAGTGATAATTTTAAAGAAAATTTCAATTTGTGGTGAATTTTCCTGTAAGAGGCTTTGGCATTAAATCATTTGATTACGTTCATCAGTTACGCGTACATGCAAGCAGTGATAATTTTAAAGAAAGTTTCAATTTTTGGTGAATTTTTTGAAAAACGAGTTCGTATGAAAACATCTGATTACTTTCATTGTATAGACATACCTGCAAGTAGTTATAATTTTAAAGAAAATTTCAATGAGTGGTAAATTTTCCTGAAAAAAGACTTCGTATTAAAATCACTTGATTGCTTTCATATTAAAGACTTACGTGCAAGCCGCGATAATTTTAAGAAAATTTCAATTTGTGTTGAATTTTCCTGTAAGAGGATTTCGTATTAAGTCATTTGATTACTTTTATTGTATAGGCTTATCTGCAGGCAGTGATAATTTTAAAGAAAATTTCAATTTATGGTAAGTTTTCCAGAAAAAGGTCTTCGAATTAAATCACTTGATTACTTTCATTGTCAAGAATTACCTGGAAGCAGTGATAATTTTAAAGAAAATTTTAATTTGTTGTGAATTTTCTTGAAAGAAGACTTCGTATTAAAATCAATTGGCTACTTTCATTGTACAGACTTACCTGCAAGCACTGATAATTTCAAAAAAAATTTCGTTTCGTGGTAAATTTTCCAGAAAGAGGACTTCGTGTTAAGTCATTTGATTACTTTCATCATCTACGCTTACCTGAAAGTAGTGTTAATTTGAAAGAAAATTCCAATTTGTGGTGAATTTACCTGAAACAACACTTCGTATTAATTCACTTGGTCACTTTCATTGTACAGACTTACCTGCAAGCAGAGATAATTTTAAAGGTATTTTCAATTTGAGTGGAATTTTTCTGAAAGCGGACTTCGTATTAAAATCACTTGATTAATTTCATTGTACAGACTTATCTGCATGCAGTGATAATTTTAAAGAAAATTTCAATTTGTGGTGAATTTTCCTGTAAGAGGATTTGGTATTAAATCATTTGATAACTTTCATCAGTTACGCTTACCTGCAAGCAATGATAATTTTAAAGAAAGTGTCAATTTTTGGTGAATTTTCCTGAAAAACGAGTTCGTATCAAAACATTTGATTACTTTCATTGTATAGACCAACCTGCAAGTAGTTATAATTTTAAAGAAAATTTCAATGAGTGGTAAAATTTCCTGAAAAAAGACTTCGTATTAAAATCACTTGATTACTTTCATATTAAAGACATGCGTGCAAGCAGCGATAATTTTAAGAAAATTTCAATTTGTGTTGAATTTTCCTGTAAGAGGATTTCGTATTAAGTCATTTGATTACTTTTATTGTATAGGCTTATCTGCAACTAGTGATAATTTTAAAGAAAATTTCAATTTATGGTAAATTTTCCTGAAAAACGAGTTCGTATCAAAACATTTGATTACTTTCATTGTATAGACCTACCTGCAAGTAGTTATAATTTTAAAGAAAATTTCAATGAGTGGTAAATTTTCCTGAAAAAAGACTTCGTATTAAAATCACTTGATTACTTTCATATTAAAGACTTACGTGCAAGCAGCGATAATTTTAAGAAAATTTCAATTTGTGTTGAATCTTCCTGTAAGAGGATTTCGTATTAAGTCATTTGATTACTTTTAATGTATAGGCTTATCTGCAAGCAGTGATAATTTTAAAGAAAGTATCAATTTTTGTTGAATTTTCCTGAAAAACGAGTTCGTATCAAAACATTTGATTACTTTCATTGTATAGACCTACCTGCAAGTAGTTATAATTTTAAAGAAAATTTCAATGAGTGGTAAATTTTCCTGAAAAAAGACTTCGTATTAAAATCCCTTGATTACTTTCATATTAAAGTCTTACGTGCAAGCAGCGATAATTTTAAGAAAATTTCAGTTTGTGTTGAATTTTCCTGTAAGAGGATTTCTTATTAAGTCATTTGATTACTTTTATTGTATAGGCTTATCTGCAAGCAGTGATAATTTTCAAGAAAGTTTCAATTTTTGTTGAATTTTCCTGAAAAACGAGTTCGTATCAAAACATTTGATTACTTTCATTGTATAGACCTACCTGCAAGTAGTTATAATTTTAAAGAAAATTTCAATGAGTGGTAAATTTTCCTGAAAAAAGACTTCGTATTAAAATCACTTGATTACTTTCATATTAAAGACTTACGTGCAAGCAGCGATAATTTTAAGAAAATTTCAATTTGTGTTGAATCTTCCTGTATGAGGATTTCGTATTAAGTCATTTGATTACTTTTATTGTATAGGCTTATCTGCAAGTAGTGATAATTTTAAAGAAAATTTCAATTTATGGTAAATTTTCCTGAAAGAGGTCTTCGTATTAAATCACTTGATTACTTTCATTGTCAAGAATTACCTGGAAGCAGTGATAATATGAAAAAAAATTTTAATTTGTGGTGAATTTTCTTGAAAGAAGACTACGTATTAAAATCAATTGGCTACTTTCATTGTACAGACTTACCTGCAAGCAGTGATAATTTAAAAAAAAATCTCGTTTCGTGGTAAATTTTCAAGAAAGAGGACTTCGTGTTAAGTCATTTGATTACTTTCATCAGCAACGCTTACCTGAAAGTAGTGATAATTTGAAAGAAAATTCCAATTTGTGGTGAATTTACCTGAAACAACACTTCGTATTAATTCACTTGGTCACTTTCATTGTACAGACTTACCTGCAAGCAGAGATAATTTTAAAGGTATTTTCAATTTGAGTGGAATTTTTCTGAAAGCGGACTTCGTATTAAAATCACTTGATTAATTTCATTGTACAGACTTATCTGCATGCAGTGATAATTTTAAAGAAAATTTCAATTTGTGGTGAATTTTCCTGTAAGAGGCTTTGGCATTAAATCATTTGATTACGTTCATCAGTTACGCGTACATGCAAGCAGTGATAATTTTAAAGAAAGTTTCAATTTTTGGTGAATTTTTTGAAAAACGAGTTCGTATGAAAACATCTGATTACTTTCATTGTATAGACATACCTGCAAGTAGTTATAATTTTAAAGAAAATTTCAATGAGTGGTAAATTTTCCTGAAAAAAGACTTCGTATTAAAATCACTTGATTGCTTTCATATTAAAGACTTACGTGCAAGCCGCGATAATTTTAAGAAAATTTCAATTTGTGTTGAATTTTCCTGTAAGAGGATTTCGTATTAAGTCATTTGATTACTTTTATTGTATAGGCTTATCTGCAGGCAGTGATAATTTTAAAGAAAATTTCAATTTATGGTAAGTTTTCCAGAAAAAGGTCTTCGAATTAAATCACTTGATTACTTTCATTGTCAAGAATTACCTGGAAGCAGTGATAATTTTAAAGAAAATTTTAATTTGTTGTGAATTTTCTTGAAAGAAGACTTCGTATTAAAATCAATTGGCTACTTTCATTGTACAGACTTACCTGCAAGCACTGATAATTTCAAAAAAAATTTCGTTTCGTGGTAAATTTTCCAGAAAGAGGACTTCGTGTTAAGTCATTTGATTACTTTCATCATCTACGCTTACCTGAAAGTAGTGTTAATTTGAAAGAAAATTCCAATTTGTGGTGAATTTACCTGAAACAACACTTCGTATTAATTCACTTGGTCACTTTCATTGTACAGACTTACCTGCAAGCAGAGATAATTTTAAAGGTATTTTCAATTTGAGTGGAATTTTTCTGAAAGCGGACTTCGTATTAAAATCACTTGATTAATTTCATTGTACAGACTTATCTGCATGCAGTGATAATTTTAAAGAAAATTTCAATTTGTGGTGAATTTTCCTGTAAGAGGATTTGGTATTAAATCATTTGATAACTTTCATCAGTTACGCTTACCTGCAAGCAATGATAATTTTAAAGAAAGTGTCAATTTTTGGTGAATTTTCCTGAAAAACGAGTTCGTATCAAAACATTTGATTACTTTCATTGTATAGACCAACCTGCAAGTAGTTATAATTTTAAAGAAAATTTCAATGAGTGGTAAAATTTCCTGAAAAAAGACTTCGTATTAAAATCACTTGATTACTTTCATATTAAAGACATGCGTGCAAGCAGCGATAATTTTAAGAAAATTTCAATTTGTGTTGAATTTTCCTGTAAGAGGATTTCGTATTAAGTCATTTGATTACTTTTATTGTATAGGCTTATCTGCAACTAGTGATAATTTTAAAGAAAATTTCAATTTATGGTAAATTTTCCTGAAAAACGAGTTCGTATCAAAACATTTGATTACTTTCATTGTATAGACCTACCTGCAAGTAGTTATAATTTTAAAGAAAATTTCAATGAGTGGTAAATTTTCCTGAAAAAAGACTTCGTATTAAAATCACTTGATTACTTTCATATTAAAGACTTACGTGCAAGCAGCGATAATTTTAAGAAAATTTCAATTTGTGTTGAATCTTCCTGTAAGAGGATTTCGTATTAAGTCATTTGATTACTTTTAATGTATAGGCTTATCTGCAAGCAGTGATAATTTTAAAGAAAGTATCAATTTTTGTTGAATTTTCCTGAAAAACGAGTTCGTATCAAAACATTTGATTACTTTCATTGTATAGACCTACCTGCAAGTAGTTATAATTTTAAAGAAAATTTCAATGAGTGGTAAATTTTCCTGAAAAAAGACTTCGTATTAAAATCCCTTGATTACTTTCATATTAAAGTCTTACGTGCAAGCAGCGATAATTTTAAGAAAATTTCAGTTTGTGTTGAATTTTCCTGTAAGAGGATTTCTTATTAAGTCATTTGATTACTTTTATTGTATAGGCTTATCTGCAAGCAGTGATAATTTTCAAGAAAGTTTCAATTTTTGTTGAATTTTCCTGAAAAACGAGTTCGTATCAAAACATTTGATTACTTTCATTGTATAGACCTACCTGCAAGTAGTTATAATTTTAAAGAAAATTTCAATGAGTGGTAAATTTTCCTGAAAAAAGACTTCGTATTAAAATCACTTGATTACTTTCATATTAAAGACTTACGTGCAAGCAGCGATAATTTTAAGAAAATTTCAATTTGTGTTGAATCTTCCTGTATGAGGATTTCGTATTAAGTCATTTGATTACTTTTATTGTATAGGCTTATCTGCAAGTAGTGATAATTTTAAAGAAAATTTCAATTTATGGTAAATTTTCCTGAAAGAGGTCTTCGAATTAAATCACTTGATTACTTTCATTGTCAAGAATTACATGGAAACAGTGATAATTTTAAAGAAAATTTTAATTTGTGGTGAATTTTCTTGAAAGAAGACTTCGTATTAAAATCAATTGGCTACTTTCATTGTACAGACTTACCTGCAAGCAGAGATAATTTAAAATAAAAATTCGTTTCGTGGTAAATTTTCCAGAAATAGGACTTCGTGTTAAGTCATTTGATTACTTTCATCAGCAACGCTTACCTGAAAGTAGTGGTAATTTGAAAGAAAATTCCAATTTGTGGTGAATTTACCGGAAACAGCTCTTCATATTAAATCATTTGATTACTTTCATTGTACAGACTTACCTGCAAGCAGAGATAATTTTAAAGGTATTTTCAATTTGTGTGGAATTTTTCTGAAAGCGGACTTCGTATTAAAATCACTTGACTAATTTCATTGTACAGACTTATCTGCATGCAGTGATAATTTTAAAGAAAATTTCGATTTGTGGTTAATTTTCCTGTAAGAGGATTTGGTATTAAATCATTTGATAACTTTCATCAGTTACGCTTACCTGCAAGCAATGATAATTTTAAAGAAAGTGTCAATTTTTGGTTAAATTTCCTGAAAAACGAGTTCGTATCAAAACATTTGATTACTTTCTTTGTATAGACCTACCTGCAAGTACTTATAATTTTAAAGAAAATTTCAATGAGTGGTAAATTTTCCTGAAAAAAGACTTCGTATTAAAATCACTTGATTACTTTCATATTAAAGTCTTACGTGCCAGCAGCGATAATTTTAAGAAAATTTCAATTTGTGTGGAATTTTCCTGTAAGAGGATTTCGTATTAAGTCATTTGATTACTTTTAATGTAGAGGCTTATCTGCAAGCAGTGATAATTTTAAAGAAAGTATCAATTTTTGTTGAATTTTCCTGAAAAACGAGTTCGTATCAAAACATTTGGTTACTTTCATTGTATAGACCTTCATGCAAGTAGTTATAATTTTAAAGAAAATTTTAATGAGTGGTAAATTTTCCTGAAAAAAGACTTCGTATTAAAATCACTTGATTGCTTTCATATTAAAGACTTACGTGCAAGCAGCGATAATTTTAAGAAAATTTCAATTTATTTTCCTGTAAGAGGATTTGGTATTAAATCATTTGGTTACTTTCATCAGTTACACTTACCTGCAAGCAATGATAATTTTAAAGAAAGTGTCAATTTTTGGTGAATTTTATTACTTTCATTTTATAGACCTACCTGCAAGTAGTTATAATTTTAAAGAAAATTTTAATGTGTGGTAAATTTTCCTGAAAAAAGACTTCGTATTAAAATCACTTGATTACTTTCATATTAAAGACTTACGTGCAAGCAGCGATTATTTTAAGAAAATTTCAATTTGTGTTGAATTTTCCTGTAAAAGGATTTCGTATTAAGTCATTTGATTACTTTTATTGTATAGGCTTATCTGCAAGCAGTGATCATTTTAAAGAAAATTTGAATTTGTGGTGCATTTTCTTGAAAGACGACTTCGTATTAAAATCAATTGGCTACTTTCATTGTACAGACTAACCTGCAAGCAGTGATAATTTTAAAAAAAATTTCGTTTCGTGGTAAATTTTCCAGAAAGAGGACCTCGTGTTAAGTCATTTGATTACTTTCATCAGCTACGCTTACCTGAAAGTAGTGGTAATTTGAAAGAAAACTCCAATTTGTGGTGAATTTACCTGAAACAACTCTTCGTATTAAATCATTTGATTACTTTCATCGAACAGACTTAACGGCAAGCAGCGATAATTTTAAAGAAAATTTCAATTTGTGTGGAATGTTTCTGAAAGTGGACTTCGTATTAAAATCACTTGATTATTTTCATTGTACAGACTTATCTGCATGCAGTGATAATTTTAAAGAAAATTTCAATTTATGGTAAGTTTTCCAGAAAAAGGTCTTCGAATTAAATCACTTGATTACTTTCATTGTCAAGAATTACCTGGAAGCAGTGATAATTTTAAAGAAAATTTTAATTTGTTGTGAATTTTCTTGAAAGAAGACTTCGTATTAAAATCAATTGGCTACTTTCATTGTACAGACTTACCTGCAAGCAGTGATAATTTTAAAAAAAATTTCGTTTCATGGTAAATTTTCCAGAAAGAGGACTTCGTGTTAAGTCATTTGATTACTTTCATCAGCTACGCTTACCTGAAAGTAGTGATAATTTAAAAGAAAATTCCAATTTGTGGTGAATTTACCTGAAACAACACTTCGTATTAAATCATTTGATTACTTTCATTGTACAGACTTATCTGCTTGCAGTGATAATTTTAAAGAAAATTTCAATTTGTGGTGAATTTTCCTGTAAGAGGATTTGGTATTAAATCATATGACTTTACTTTCATCAGTTACGCTTACCTGCAAGCAGTGATAATTTTAAAGAAAGTTTTAATTTTTGGTGAATTTTCCTGAAAAACGAGTTCGTATCAAAACATTTGATTACTTTCATTGTATAGACCTACCTGCCAATAGTTATAATTTTAAAGAAAATTTAAATGTGTATTAAATTTTCCTGAAGAAAGACTTCGTATTAAAATCACTTGATAACTTTCATATTAAAGACTTACGTGCAAGCAGCGATAATTTTAAGAAAATTTAAATTTTGTGTTGAATTTTCCTGTGAGAGGAGTTCGTATTAAGTCATTTGATTACTTTTATTGTATAGGCTTATCTGCAAGCAGTGATAATCTTAAAGAAAATTTCAATTTGTGGTAAATTTTCCTGAAAGAAGACTTCGTATTAAATCACTTGATTACTTTCATTGTCAAGAATTACCTGGAAGCAGTGATAATATGAAAAAAAAATTTAATTTGTGGTGAATTTTCTTGAAAGAAGACTACGTATTAAAATCAATTGGCTACTTTCATTGTACAGACTTACCTGCAAGCAGTGATAATTTAAAATAAAATTTCGTTTCGTGGTAAATTTTCAAGAAAGAGGACTTCGTGTTAAGTCATTTGATTACTTTCATCAGCTACGCTTACATGAAAGTAGTGATTATTTGAAACAAAATTCCAATTTGTGGTGAATTTACCTGAAACAACTGTACGTATTAAATCATTAGATTACTTTCACTGTACAGACTTACCTGCAGGCAGCGATAATTTTAAAGAAATTTTCAATTTGTGTGGAATTTTTCTGAAAGCAGACTTCATAATAAATTCACTTGATTACTTTCATTGTACAGACTTATCTGCATGCAGTGATAATTTTAAAGAAAATTTCAATTTGTGGTGAATTTTCCTGTAAGAGGATTTGGTATTAAATCATTTGATTACTTTCATCAGTTACGCTTACCTGCAAGCAATGATAATTTTAAAGAAAGTGTCGATTTTTGGTGAATTTTCCTGAAAAACGAGTTCGTATCAAAACATTTGATTACTTTCATTGTATAGACCTACCTGCAAGTAGTTATAATTTTAAAGGAAATTTTAATGTGTGGTAAATTTTCCTGAAAAAAGACTTCGTATTAAAATCACTTGATTACTTTCATATTAAAGACTTACGTGCAAGCAGCGATAATTTTAAGAAAATTTCAATTTGTGTTGAATTTTCCTGTAAGAGGATTTCGTATTAAGTCATTTGATTGCTTTTATTGTATAGGCTTATCTACAAGCAGTGATAATTTTAAACGAAATTTTAATTTGTGGTGCATTTTCTTGAAAGAAGACTTCGTATTAAAATCAATTGGCTACTTTCATTGTATAGTCTTACCTGCAAGCAGTGATAATTTAAAAAAAATTTCGTTTCGTGGTAAATTTTCCAGAAAGAGGACTTCGTGTTAAGTCATTTGATTACTTTCATCAGCTACGCTTACCTGAAAGTAGTGATAATTTAAAAGAAAATTCCAATTTGTGGTGAATTTACCTGAAACAACTGTTCGTATTAAATCATTTGATTACTTTCACTGTACAGACTTACCTGCAAGCAGCGATAATTTTAAAGAAATTTTCAATTTGTGTGGAATTTTTCTGAAAGCAGACTTCATAATAAATTCACTTGATTACTTTCATTGTACAGACTTACCTGCAAGCAGTGATAATTTAAAAAAAAATTTCGTTTCGTGGTAAATTTTCCAGAAAGAGGACTTCATGTTAAGTCATTTGATTACTTTCATCAGCTACGCTTACATGAAAGTAGTGATTATTTGAAACAAAATTCCAATTTGTGGTGAATTTACCTGAAACAACTGTACGTATTAAATCATTTGATTACTTTCACTGTACAGACTTACCTGCAGGCAGCGATAATTTTAAAGAAATTTTCAATTTGTGTGGAATTTTTCTGAAAGCAGACTTCATAATAATTCACTTGATTACTTTCATTGTACAGACTTATCTGCATGCAGTGATAATTTTAAAGAAAATTTCAATTTGTGGTGAATTTTCCTGTAAGAGGATTTGGTATTAAATCATTTGATTACTTTCATCAGTTACGCTTACCTGCAAGCAATGATAATTTTAAAGAAAGTGTCAATTTTTGGTGAATTTTCCTGAAAAACGAGTTCGTATCAAAACATTTGATTACTTTCATTGTATAGACCTACCTGCAAGTAGTTATAATTTTAAAGGAAATTTTAATGTGTGGTAAATTTTCCTGAAAAAAGACTTCGTATTAAAATCACTTGATTACTTTCATATTAAAGACTTACGTGCAAGCAGCGATAATTTTAAGAAAATTTCAATTTGTGTTGAATTTTCCTGTAAGAGGATTTCGTATTAAGTCATTTGATTGCTTTTATTGTATAGGCTTATCTACAAGTAGTGATAATTTTAAAGGAAATTTTAATTTGTGGTGCATTTTCTTGAAAGAAGACTTCATATTAAAATCAATTGGCTACTTTCATTGTACAGTCTTACCTGCAAGCAGTGATAATTTAAAAAAAAATTCGTTTCGTGGTAAATTTTCCAGAAAGAGGACTTCGTGTTAAGTCATTTGATTACTTTCATCAGCTACGCTTACCTGAAAGTAGTGATAATTTAAAAGAAAATTCCAATTTGTGGTGAATTTACCTGAAACAACTCTTCGTATTAAATCATCAGCTACGCTTACCTGAAAGTAGTGATAATTTAAAAGAAAATTCCAATTTGTGGTGAATTTACCTGAAACAACTCTTCGTATTAAATCATTTGATTACTTTCATTGTACAGACTTACCTTCAAGCAGCGATAATTTTAAAGAAAATTTCAATTTGTGTGGAATTTTTCTGAAAGCGGACTTCGTATTAAAATCACTTGATTATTTTCATTGTACAGACTTATCTGCAAGCAGTGATAATTTTCAAGAAAATTTCAATTTGTGGTGAATTTTCCTGTAAGAGGATTTCGTATTAAGGCATTTGATTACTTTTATTGTATAGGCTTATCTGCAAGCAGTGATAATTTTAAAGAAAATTTCAATTTGTGATAAATTTTCCTGAAAGGGGACTTCGTATTAAATCACTTGATTACTTTCGTTGTCAAGAATTACCTGGAAGCAGTGATAATTTTAAAGAAAATTTTAATTTGTGGTAAATTTTCTTGAAAGAAGATTTCGTATTAAAATCAATTGGCTACTGTCATTGTACAGACTTACCTGCAAGCAGTGATAATTTAAAAAAAAATTTCGTTTCGTGGTAAATTTTTCAGAAAGAGAACTTCGTGTTAAGTCATTTGATTACATTCATCAGCTACGCTTGCATGAAAGTAGTGATTATTTGAAAGAAAATTCCAATTTGTGGTGAATTTACCTAAAACAACTGTTCGTATTAAATCATTTGATTACTTTCATTGTACAGACTTACCTGCAAGCAGCGATAATTTTAAAGAAATTTTCAATTTGTGTGGAATTTTTCTGAAAGCAGACTTCATAATAAATTCACTTGATTACTTTCATTGTACAGACTTATCTGCATGCAGTGATAATTTTAAAGAAAATTTCAATTTGTGGTGAATTTTCCTGTAAGAGGATTTGGTATTAAATCATTTGATTACTTTCATCAGTTACGCTTGCCTGCAAGCAATGATAATTTTTAAAGAAAGTGTCAATTTTTGGTGAATTTGATTACTTTCATTGTATAGACCTACCTGCAAGTACTTATAATTTTAAAGAAAATTTCAATGAGTGGTAAATTTTCCTGAAAAAAGACTTCGTATTAAAATCACTTGATTACTTTCATATTAAAGTCTTACGTGCAAGCAGCGATAATTTTAAGAAAATTTCAATTTGTGTGGAATTTTCCTGTAAGAGGATTTCGTATTAAGTCATTTGATTACTTTTAATGTAGAGGCTTATCTGCAAGCAGTGATAATTTTAAAGAAAGTATCAATTTTTGTTGAATTTTCCTGAAAAACGAGTTCGTATCAAAACATTTGGTTACTTTCATTGTATAGACCTTCATGCAAGTAGTTATAATTTTAAAGAAAATTTTAATGAGTGGTAAATTTTCCTGAAAAAAGACTTCGTATTAAAATCACTTGATTGCTTTCATATTAAAGACTTACGTGCAAGCAGCGATAATTTTAAGAAAATTTCAATTTATTTTCCTGTAAGAGGATTTGGTATTAAATCATTTGGTTACTTTCATCAGTTACACTTACCTGCAAGCAATGATAATTTTAAAGAAAGTGTCAATTTTTGGTGAATTTTATTACTTTCATTTTATAGACCTACCTGCAAGTAGTTATAATTTTAAAGAAAATTTTAATGTGTGGTAAATTTTCCTGAAAAAAGACTTCGTATTAAAATCACTTGATTACTTTCATATTAAAGACTTACGTGCAAGCAGCGATTATTTTAAGAAAATTTCAATTTGTGTTGAATTTTCCTGTAAAAGGATTTCGTATTAAGTCATTTGATTACTTTTATTGTATAGGCTTATCTGCAAGCAGTGATCATTTTAAAGAAAATTTGAATTTGTGGTGCATTTTCTTGAAAGACGACTTCGTATTAAAATCAATTGGCTACTTTCATTGTACAGACTAACCTGCAAGCAGTGATAATTTTAAAAAAAATTTCGTTTCGTGGTAAATTTTCCAGAAAGAGGACCTCGTGTTAAGTCATTTGATTACTTTCATCAGCTACGCTTACCTGAAAGTAGTGGTAATTTGAAAGAAAACTCCAATTTGTGGTGAATTTACCTGAAACAACTCTTCGTATTAAATCATTTGATTACTTTCATCGAACAGACTTAACGGCAAGCAGCGATAATTTTAAAGAAAATTTCAATTTGTGTGGAATGTTTCTGAAAGTGGACTTCGTATTAAAATCACTTGATTATTTTCATTGTACAGACTTATCTGCATGCAGTGATAATTTTAAAGAAAATTTCAATTTATGGTAAGTTTTCCAGAAAAAGGTCTTCGAATTAAATCACTTGATTACTTTCATTGTCAAGAATTACCTGGAAGCAGTGATAATTTTAAAGAAAATTTTAATTTGTTGTGAATTTTCTTGAAAGAAGACTTCGTATTAAAATCAATTGGCTACTTTCATTGTACAGACTTACCTGCAAGCAGTGATAATTTTAAAAAAAATTTCGTTTCATGGTAAATTTTCCAGAAAGAGGACTTCGTGTTAAGTCATTTGATTACTTTCATCAGCTACGCTTACCTGAAAGTAGTGATAATTTAAAAGAAAATTCCAATTTGTGGTGAATTTACCTGAAACAACACTTCGTATTAAATCATTTGATTACTTTCATTGTACAGACTTATCTGCTTGCAGTGATAATTTTAAAGAAAATTTCAATTTGTGGTGAATTTTCCTGTAAGAGGATTTGGTATTAAATCATATGACTTTACTTTCATCAGTTACGCTTACCTGCAAGCAGTGATAATTTTAAAGAAAGTTTTAATTTTTGGTGAATTTTCCTGAAAAACGAGTTCGTATCAAAACATTTGATTACTTTCATTGTATAGACCTACCTGCCAATAGTTATAATTTTAAAGAAAATTTAAATGTGTATTAAATTTTCCTGAAGAAAGACTTCGTATTAAAATCACTTGATAACTTTCATATTAAAGACTTACGTGCAAGCAGCGATAATTTTAAGAAAATTTAAATTTTGTGTTGAATTTTCCTGTGAGAGGAGTTCGTATTAAGTCATTTGATTACTTTTATTGTATAGGCTTATCTGCAAGCAGTGATAATCTTAAAGAAAATTTCAATTTGTGGTAAATTTTCCTGAAAGAAGACTTCGTATTAAATCACTTGATTACTTTCATTGTCAAGAATTACCTGGAAGCAGTGATAATATGAAAAAAAAATTTAATTTGTGGTGAATTTTCTTGAAAGAAGACTACGTATTAAAATCAATTGGCTACTTTCATTGTACAGACTTACCTGCAAGCAGTGATAATTTAAAATAAAATTTCGTTTCGTGGTAAATTTTCAAGAAAGAGGACTTCGTGTTAAGTCATTTGATTACTTTCATCAGCTACGCTTACATGAAAGTAGTGATTATTTGAAACAAAATTCCAATTTGTGGTGAATTTACCTGAAACAACTGTACGTATTAAATCATTAGATTACTTTCACTGTACAGACTTACCTGCAGGCAGCGATAATTTTAAAGAAATTTTCAATTTGTGTGGAATTTTTCTGAAAGCAGACTTCATAATAAATTCACTTGATTACTTTCATTGTACAGACTTATCTGCATGCAGTGATAATTTTAAAGAAAATTTCAATTTGTGGTGAATTTTCCTGTAAGAGGATTTGGTATTAAATCATTTGATTACTTTCATCAGTTACGCTTACCTGCAAGCAATGATAATTTTAAAGAAAGTGTCGATTTTTGGTGAATTTTCCTGAAAAACGAGTTCGTATCAAAACATTTGATTACTTTCATTGTATAGACCTACCTGCAAGTAGTTATAATTTTAAAGGAAATTTTAATGTGTGGTAAATTTTCCTGAAAAAAGACTTCGTATTAAAATCACTTGATTACTTTCATATTAAAGACTTACGTGCAAGCAGCGATAATTTTAAGAAAATTTCAATTTGTGTTGAATTTTCCTGTAAGAGGATTTCGTATTAAGTCATTTGATTGCTTTTATTGTATAGGCTTATCTACAAGCAGTGATAATTTTAAACGAAATTTTAATTTGTGGTGCATTTTCTTGAAAGAAGACTTCGTATTAAAATCAATTGGCTACTTTCATTGTATAGTCTTACCTGCAAGCAGTGATAATTTAAAAAAAATTTCGTTTCGTGGTAAATTTTCCAGAAAGAGGACTTCGTGTTAAGTCATTTGATTACTTTCATCAGCTACGCTTACCTGAAAGTAGTGATAATTTAAAAGAAAATTCCAATTTGTGGTGAATTTACCTGAAACAACTGTTCGTATTAAATCATTTGATTACTTTCACTGTACAGACTTACCTGCAAGCAGCGATAATTTTAAAGAAATTTTCAATTTGTGTGGAATTTTTCTGAAAGCAGACTTCATAATAAATTCACTTGATTACTTTCATTGTACAGACTTACCTGCAAGCAGTGATAATTTAAAAAAAAATTTCGTTTCGTGGTAAATTTTCCAGAAAGAGGACTTCATGTTAAGTCATTTGATTACTTTCATCAGCTACGCTTACATGAAAGTAGTGATTATTTGAAACAAAATTCCAATTTGTGGTGAATTTACCTGAAACAACTGTACGTATTAAATCATTTGATTACTTTCACTGTACAGACTTACCTGCAGGCAGCGATAATTTTAAAGAAATTTTCAATTTGTGTGGAATTTTTCTGAAAGCAGACTTCATAATAATTCACTTGATTACTTTCATTGTACAGACTTATCTGCATGCAGTGATAATTTTAAAGAAAATTTCAATTTGTGGTGAATTTTCCTGTAAGAGGATTTGGTATTAAATCATTTGATTACTTTCATCAGTTACGCTTACCTGCAAGCAATGATAATTTTAAAGAAAGTGTCAATTTTTGGTGAATTTTCCTGAAAAACGAGTTCGTATCAAAACATTTGATTACTTTCATTGTATAGACCTACCTGCAAGTAGTTATAATTTTAAAGGAAATTTTAATGTGTGGTAAATTTTCCTGAAAAAAGACTTCGTATTAAAATCACTTGATTACTTTCATATTAAAGACTTACGTGCAAGCAGCGATAATTTTAAGAAAATTTCAATTTGTGTTGAATTTTCCTGTAAGAGGATTTCGTATTAAGTCATTTGATTGCTTTTATTGTATAGGCTTATCTACAAGTAGTGATAATTTTAAAGGAAATTTTAATTTGTGGTGCATTTTCTTGAAAGAAGACTTCATATTAAAATCAATTGGCTACTTTCATTGTACAGTCTTACCTGCAAGCAGTGATAATTTAAAAAAAATTTCGTTTCGTGGTAAATTTTCCAGAAAGAGGACTTCGTGTTAAGTCATTTGATTACTTTCATCAGCTACGCTTACCTGAAAGTAGTGATAATTTAAAAGAAAATTCCAATTTGTGGTGAATTTACCTGAAACAACTCTTCGTATTAAATCATCAGCTACGCTTACCTGAAAGTAGTGATAATTTAAAAGAAAATTCCAATTTGTGGTGAATTTACCTGAAACAACTCTTCGTATTAAATCATTTGATTACTTTCATTGTACAGACTTACCTTCAAGCAGCGATAATTTTAAAGAAAATTTCAATTTGTGTGGAATTTTTCTGAAAGCGGACTTCGTATTAAAATCACTTGATTATTTTCATTGTACAGACTTATCTGCAAGCAGTGATAATTTTCAAGAAAATTTCAATTTGTGGTGCATTTTCCTGTAAGAGGATTTCGTATTAAGGCATTTGATTACTTTTATTGTATAGGCTTATCTGCAAGCAGTGATAATTTTAAAGAAAATTTCAATTTGTGATAAATTTTCCTGAAAGGGGACTTCGTATTAAATCACTTGATTA
This sequence comes from Dioctria rufipes, assembly GCA_963924295.1. Lineage (NCBI taxonomy): Eukaryota > Metazoa > Arthropoda > Insecta > Diptera > Asilidae > Dioctria > Dioctria rufipes. The sequence continues at coordinate 142,228,704 of OZ002740.1, forward strand.
CTTTCGTTGTCAAGAATTACCTGGAAGCAGTGATAATTTTAAAGAAAATTTTAATTTGTGGTAAATTTTCTTGAAAGAAGATTTCGTATTAAAATCAATTGGCTACTGTCATTGTACAGACTTACCTGCAAGCAGTGATAATTTAAAAAAAAATTTCGTTTCGTGGTAAATTTTTCAGAAAGAGAACTTCGTGTTAAGTCATTTGATTACATTCATCAGCTACGCTTGCATGAAAGTAGTGATTATTTGAAAGAAAATTCCAATTTGTGGTGAATTTACCTAAAACAACTGTTCGTATTAAATCATTTGATTACTTTCATTGTACAGACTTACCTGCAAGCAGCGATAATTTTAAAGAAATTTTCAATTTGTGTGGAATTTTTCTGAAAGCAGACTTCATAATAAAATCACTTGATTACTTTCATTGTACAGACTTATCTGCATGCAGTGATAATTTTAAAGAAAATTTCAATTTGTGGTGAATTTTCCTGTAAGAGGATTTGGTATTAAATCATTTGATTACTTTCATCAGTTACGCTTGCCTGCAAGCAATGATAATTTTAAAGAAAGTGTCAATTTTTGGTGAATTTGATTACTTTCATTGTATAGACCTACCTGCAAGTAGTTATAATTTTAAGAAAATTTTAATGTGTGGTAAATTTTCCTGAAAAAAGACTTCGTATTAAAATCACTTGATTGCTTTCATATTAAAGACTCACGTGCAAGCAGCGATAATTATAAGAAAATTTCAATTTATGTTGAATTTTCCTGTAAGAGGATTTCGTATTAAGTCATTTGATTACTTTTATTGTATAGGCTTATCTGCAAGCAGTGATAATTTTAAAGAAAATTTTAATTTGTGGTGCAATTTCTTGAAAGAAGGCTTCGTATTAAAATCAATTGGCTACTGTTATTGTACAGTCTTACCTGCAAGCAGTGAAAATTTAAAAAAAAATTTCGTTTCGTGGTAAATTTTCCAGAAAGAGGACTTCGTGTTAAGTCATTTGATTACTTTCATCAGCTACGCTTACCTGAAAGTAGTGATAATTTAAAAGAAAATTCCAATTTGTGGTGAATTTACTTGAAACAACACTTCGTATTAATTCACTTGATTACTTTCATTGTACAGACTTACCTGCAAGCAGAGATAATTTTAAAGGTATTTTCAATTTGTGTGGAATTTTTCTGAAAGCGGACTTTGTATTAAAATCAATTGATTACTTTCATTGTACAGTCGTATCTGCAAGCAGTGATAAGTTTAAAGAAAATTCCAATTTGTGGTGAATTTACCTTAAACAACTCTTCGTATTAAATCATTTGATTACTTTCATTGTAAAGACTTACCTGCAAGTAGTGATAATTTTAAAGAAAATTTCATTCCGTGGAGAATTTTCCAGAAAGAGGATTTCGTGTTAAGTCATTTGATTACTTTCATCAGTGTGTGGTGAATTTTCCTGAAACAACTCTTCGTATTAAATCATTTGATTACTTTTATTGTACAGACTTACCTTCAAGCAGCGATAATTTTAAAGAAAATTTCAATTTGTGTGGAATTTTTCTGAAAGCGGACTTCGTATTAAAATCACTTGATTATTTTCATTGAACAGACTTATCTGCAAGCAGTGATAATTTTAAAGAAAATTTCAATTTATGGTAAGTTTTCCAGAAAAAGGTCTTCGAATTAAATCACTTGATTACTTTCATTGTCAAGAATTACCTGGAAGCAGTGATAATTTTAAAGAAAATTTTAATTTGTTGTGAATTTTCTTGAAAGAAGACTTCGTATTAAAATCAATTGGCTACTTTCATTGTACAGACTTACCTGCAAGCAGTGATAATTTAAAAAAAAATTTCGTTTCGTGGTAAATTTTCCAGAAAGAGGACTTCGTGTTAAGTCATTTGATTACTTTCATCATCTACGCTTACCTGAAAGTAGTGATAATTTGAAAGAAAATTCCAATTTGTGGTGAATTTACCTGAAACAACACTTCGTATTAATTCACTTGATTACTTTCAGTGTACAGACTTACCTGCAAGCAGAGGTAATTTTAAAGAAATTTTCAATTTGTGTGGAATTTTTCTGAAAGCAGACTTCGTATTAAAATGACTTGATTACTTTCATTGTACAGACTTATCTGCATGCAGTGATAATTTTAAAGAAAATTTCAATTTGTGGCGAATTTTCCTATAAGAGGATTTGGTATTAAATCATTTGATAACTTTCATCAGTTACGCTTACCTGCAAGCAATGATAATTTTAAAGAAAGTGTCAATTTTTGGTGAATTTTCCTGAAAAACGAGTTCCTATCAAAACATTTGATTACTTTCATTGTATAGACCAACCTGCAAGTAGTTATAATTTTAAAGAAAATTTCAAAGAGTGGTAAATTTTCCTGAAAAAAGACTTCGTATTAAAATCACTTGATTACTTTCATATTAAAGACTTACGTGCAAGCAGCGATAATTTTAAGAAAATTTCAATTTGTGTTGAATTTTCCTGTAAGAGCATTTCGTATTAAGTCATTTGATTACTTTTATTGTATAGGCTTATCTGCAAGTAGTGATAATTTTAAAGAAAATTTCAATTTATGGTAAATTTTCCTGAAAGAGGTCTTTGAATTAAATCACTTGATTACTTTCATTGTCAAGAATTACCTGGAAGCAGTGATAATTTTAAAGAAAATTTTAATTTGTGGTGAATTTACCTGAAACAACTCTTTGTATTAAATCATTTGATTACTTTCATTGTACAGACTTAACTGCAAGCAGCGATAATTTTAAAGAAAATTTCAATTTGTGTGGAATTTTTCTGAAAGCGGACTTCGTATTAAAATCACTTGATTATTTTCATTGTACAGACTTATCTGCAAGCAGTGATAATTTTAAAGAAAATTTCAATTTATGGTAAGTTTTCCAGAAAAAGGTCTTCGAATTAAATCACTTGATTACTTTCATTGTCAAGAATTACCTGGAAGCAGTGATAATTTTAAATAAAATTTTAATTTGTTGTGAATTTTCTTGAAAGAAGACTTCGTGTTAAAATCAATTGGCTACTTTCATTGTACAGACTTGCCTGCAAGCAGTGATAATTTAAAAAAAAATTTCGTTTCGTGGTAAATTTTCCAGAAAGAGGACTTCGTGTTAAGTCATTTGATTACTTTCATCAGCTACGCTTACATGAAAGTAGTGATAATTTAAAAGACAATTCCAATTTGTGGTGAATTTACCTGAAACAACACTTCGTATTAAATCTTTTGATTACTTTCATTGTACAGACTTACCTGCAAGCAGAGATAATTTAAAAAAAAATTTCAATTTGTGTGGAATTTTTCTGAAAGTGGACTTCGTATTAAAATCACTTGATTACTTTCATTGTACAGACTTATCTGCTTGCAGTGATAATTTTAAAGAAAATTTCAATTTGTGGTGAATTTTCCTGTTAGAGGATTTGGTATTAAATCATTTGACTTTACTTTCATCAGTTACGCTTACCTGCAAGCAGTGATAATTTTAAAGAAAGTTTCAATTTTTGGTGAATTTTCCTGAAAAACGAGTTCGAATCAAAACATTTGATTACTTTCATTGTATAGACCTACCTGCAAGTAGTTATAATTTTAAAGAAAATTTTAACGTGTGGTAAATTTTCCTGAAAGAAGACTTCGTATTAAAATCACTTGATTACTTTCATATTAAAGACTTACGTGCAAGCCGCGATAATTTTAAGAAAATTTCAATTTGTGTTGAATTTTCCTGTAAGAGGATTTCGTATTAAGTCATTTGATTACTTTTAATGTATAGGCTTATCTGCAAGCAGTGATAATTTTAAAGGAAGTATCAATTTTTGTTGAATTTTCCTGAAAAACGAGTTCGTATCAAAACATTTGATTACTTTCATTGTATAGACCTACCTGCAAGTAGTTATAATTTTAAAGAAAATTTCAATGAGTGGTAAATTTTCCTGAAAAAAGACTTCGTATTAAAATCCCTTGATTACTTTCATATTAAAGACTTCCGTGCAAGCAGCGATAATTTTAAGAAAATTTCAGTTTGTGTTGAATTTTCCTGTAAGAGGATTTCGTATTAAGTCATTTGATTACTTTTATTGTATAGGCTTATCTGCAAGTAGTGATAATTTTAAAGAAAATTTCAATTTATGGCAAATTTTCCTGAAAGAGGTCTTCGAAATAAATCACTTGATTACTTTCATTGTCAAGAATTACCTGGAAACAGTGATAATTTTAAAGAAAATTTTAATTTGTGGTGAATTTTCTTGAAAGAAGACTTCGTATTTAAATCAATTGGCTACTTTCATTGTACAGACTTACCTGCAAGCAGTGATAATTTAAAATAAAAATTCGTTTCGTGGTAAATTTTCCAGAAATAGGACTTTGTGTTAAATCATTTGATTACTTTCATCAGCAACGCTTACCTGAAAGTAGTGGTAATTTGAAGGAAAATTCCAATTTGTGGTGAATTTACCGGAAACAGCTCTTCATATTAAATCATTTGATTACTTTCATTGGACAGACTTACCTGCAAGCAGAGATAATTTTAAAGGTATTTTCAATTTGTGTGGAACTTTTCTGAAAGCGGACTTCGTATTAAAATCACTTGACTAATTTCATTGTACAGACTTATCTGCATGCAGTGATAATTTTAAAGAAAATTTCAATTTGTGGTGAATTTTCCTGTAAGAGGATTTGGTATTAAATCATTTGATAACTTTCATCAGTTACGCTTACCTGCAAGCAATGATAATTTTAAACAAAGTGTCAATTTTTGGTGAATTTTCCTGAAAAACGAGTTCGTATCAAAACATTTGATTACTTTCATTGTATAGACCAACCTGCAAGTAGTTATAATTTTAAAGAAAATTTCAATGAGTGGTAAATTTTCCTGAAAAAAGACTTCGTATTAAAATCACTTGATTACTTTCATATTAAAGACTTGCGTGCAACCAGCAATAATTTTAAGAAAATTTCAATTTGTGTTGAATTTTCCTGTAAGAGGATTTCGTATTAAGTCATTTGATTACTTTTATTGTGTAGGCTTATCTGCAACTAGTGATAATTTTAAAGAAAATTTCAATTTATGGTAAATTTTCCTGAAAGAGGTCTTCGAATTAAATCACTTGATTACTTTCATTGTCAAGAATTACCTGGAAGCAGTGATAATTTTAAAGAAAATTTTAATTTGTGGTGAATTTTCTTGAAAGAAGACTTCGTATTAAAATCAATTGGCTACTTTCATTGTACAGACTTACGTGCAAGTAGTGATAATTTAAAAAAAAATCGTTTCGTGGTAAATTTTCCAGAAAGAGGACCTCGTGTTAAGTCATTTGGTTACTTTCATCAGCTACGCTTACCTGAAAGTAGTGATAATTTGAAAGAAAACTCCAATTTGTGGTGAATTTACCTGAAACAACTCTTCGTATTAAATCATTTGATTACTTTCATTGTACAGACTTAACTGCAAGCAGCGATAATTTTAAAGAAAATTTCAATTTGTGTGGAATTTTTCTGAAAGCGGACTTCGTATTAAAATCACTTGATTATTTTCATTGTACAGACTTATCTGCAAGCAGTGATAATTTTAAAGAAAATTTCAATTTATGGTAAGTTTTCCTGAAAAAGGTCTTCGAATTAAATCACTTGATTACTTTCATTGTCAAGAATTACCTGGAAGCAGTGATAATTTTAAAGAAAATTTTAATTTGTTGTGAATTTTCTTGAAAGAAGACTTCGTATTAAAATCAATTGGCTACTTTCATTGTACAGACTTACCTGCAAGCAGTGATAATTTTAAAAAAAATTTCGTTTCGTGGTAAATTTTCCAGAAAGAGGACTTCGTGTTAAGTCATTTGATTACTTTCATCAGCTACGCTTACCTGAAAGTAGTTATAATTTAAAAGAAAATTCCAATTTGTGGGGGATTTACTTGAAACAACTCTTCGTATTAAATCATTTGATTACTTTCAGTGTACAGACTTACCTTCAAGCAGCGATAATTTTAAAAAAAATTTCAATTTGTGTGGAATTTTTCTGAAAGTGGACTTCGTATTAAAATCACTTGATTACTTTCATTGTACAGACTTATCTGCTTGCAGTGATAATTTTAAAGAAAATTTCAATTTGTGGTGAATTTTCCTGTAAGAGGATTTGGTATTAAATCATTTGACTTTACTTTCATCAGTTACGCTTACCTGCAAGCAGTGATAATTTTAAAGAAATTTTCAATTTTTGGTGAATTTTCCTGAAAAACGAGTTCGTATCAAAACATTTGATTACTTTCATTGTATAGACCTACCTGCAAGTAGTTATAATTTTAAAGAAAATTTCAATGAGTGGTAAATTTTCCTGAAAAAAGACTTCGTATTAAAATCCCTTGATTACTTTCATATTAAAGACTTCCGTGCAAGCAGCGATAATTTTAAGAAAATTTCAGTTTGTGTTGAATTTTCCTGTAAGAGGATTTCGTATTAAGTCATTTGATTACTTTTATTGTATAGGCTTATCTGCAAGCAGTGATAATTTTCAAGAAAGTTTCAATTTTTGTTGAATTTTCCTGAAAAACGAGTTCGTATCAAAACATTTGATTACTTTCATTGTATAGACCTACCTGCAAGTAGTTATAATTTTAAAGAAAATTTCAATGAGTGGTAAATTTTCCTGAAAAAAGACTTCGTATTAAAATTACTTGATTACTTTCATATTAAAGACTTACGTGCAAGCAGCGATAATTTTAAGAAAATTTCAATTTGTGTTGAATATTCCTGTATTAGGATTTCGTATTAAGTCATTTGATTACTTTTATTGTATAGGCTTATCTGCAAGTAGTGATAATTTTAAAGAAAATTTCAATTTATGGTAAATTTTCCTGAAAGAGGTCTTCGAATTAAATCACTTGATTACTTTCATTGTCAAGAATTACCTGGAAACAGTGATAATTTTAAAGAAAATTTTAATTTGTGGTGAATTTTCTTGAAAGAAGACTTCGTATTAAAATCAATTGGCTACTTTCATTGTACAGACTTACCTGCAAGCAGTGATAATTTAAAATAAAAATTCGTTTCGTGGTAAATTTTCCAGAAATAGGACTTTGTGTTAAATCATTTGATTACTTTCATCAGCAACGCTTACCTGAAAGTAGTGGTAATTTGAAGGAAAATTCCAATTTGTGGTGAATTTACCGGAAACAGCTCTTCATATTAAATCATTTGATTACTTTCATTGTACAGACTTACCTGCAAGCAGAGATAATTTTAAAGGTATTTTCAATTTGTGTGGAATTTTTCTGAAAGCGGACTTCGTATTAAAATCACTTGACTAATTTCATTGTACAGACTTATCTGCATGCAGTGATAATTTTAAAGAAAATTTCAATTTGTGGTGAATTTTCCTGTAAGAGGATTTGGTATTAAATCATTTGATAACTTTCATCAGTTACGCTTACCTGCAGGCAATGATAATTTTAAAGAAAGTGTCAATTTTTGGTGAATTTTCCTGAAAAACGAGTTCGTATCAAAACATTTGATTACTTTCATTGTATAGACCAACCTGCAAGTAGTTATAATTTTAAAGAAAATTTCAATGAGTGGTAAATTTTCCTGAAAAAAGACTTCGTATTAAAAAAACTTGATTACTTTCATATTAAAGACTTGCGTGCAAGCAGCGATAATTTTAAGAAAATTTCAATTTGTGTTGAATTTTCCTGTAAGAGGATTTCGTATTAAGTCATTTGATTACTTTTATTGTATAGGCTTATCTGCAACTAGTGATAATTTTAAAGAAAATTTCAATTTATGGTAAATTTTCCTGATAGAGGTCTTCCAATTAAATCACTTGATTACTTTCATTGTCAAGAATTACCTGGAAGCAGTGATAATTTTAAAGAAAATTTTAATTTGTGGTGAATTTTCTTGAAAGAAGACTTCGTATTAAAATCAATTGGCTACTTTCATTGTACAGACTTACGTGCAAGCAGTGATAATTTAAAAAAAAAATTCGTTTCGTGGTAAATTTTCCAGAAAGAGGACCTCGTGTTAAGTCATTTGGTTACTTTCATCAGCTACGCTTACCTGAAAGTAGTGATAATTTGAAAGAAAACTCCAATTTGTGGTGAATTTACCTGAAACAACTCTTCGTATTAAATCATTTGATTACTTTCATTGTACAGACTTAACTGCAAGCAGCGATAATTTTAAAGAAAATTTCAATTTGTGTGGAATTTTTCTGAAAGCGGACTTCGTATTAAAATCACTTGATTATTTTCATTGTACAGACTTATCTGCAAGCAGTGATAATATTAAAGAAAATTTCAATTTATGGTAAGTTTTCCTGAAAAGGTCTTCGAATTAAATCACTTGATTACTTTCATTGTCAAGAATAACCTGGAAGCAGTGATAATTTTAAAGAAAATTTTAATTTGTTGTGAATTTTCTTGAAAGAAGACTTCGTATTAAAATCAATTGGCTACTTTCATTGTACAGACTTACCTGCAAGCAGTGATAATTTTAAAAAAAATTTCGTTTCGTGGTAAATTTTCCAGAAAGAGGACTTCGTGTTAAGTCATTTGATTACTTTCATCAGCTACGCTTACCTGAAAGTAGTGATAATTTAAAAGAAAATTCCAATTTGTGGTGAATTTACCTGAAACAACTCTTCGTATTAAATCATTTGATTACTTTCAGTGTACAGACTTACATTCAAGCAGCAATAATTTTAAAAAAAATTTCAATTTGTGTGGAATTTTTCTGAAAGTGGACTTCGTATTAAAATCACTTGATTACTTTCATTGTACAGACTTATCTGCTTGCAGTGATAATTTTAAAGAAAATTTCAATTTGTGGTGAATTTTCCTGTAAGAGGATTTGGTATTAAATCATTTGACTTTACTTTCATCAGTTACGCTTACCTGCAAGCAGTGATAATTTTAAAGAAAGTTTCAATTTTTGGTGAATTTTCCTGAAAAACGAGTTCGTATCAAAACATTTGATTACTTTCATTGTATAGACCTACCTGCCAATAGTTATAATTTTAGAGAAAAGTTAAATTTGTGGTAAATCACTTGATTACTTTCATATTAAAGACTTACGTGCAAGCAGCGATAATTTTAAGAAAATTTCAATTTGTGTTGAATTTTCCTGTAAGAGGATTTCGTGTTAAGTCATTTGATTACTTTTATTGTATAGGCTTATCTGCAAGCAGTGATAATTTTAAAGAAAATTTTAATTTGTGGTGCATTTTCTTGAAAGAAGGCTTCGTATTAAAATCAATTGGCTACTGTTATTGTACAGTCTTACCTGCAAGTAGTGATAATTTTAAAAAAAAATTCGTTTCGTGGTAAATTTCCCAGAAAGAGGACTTCGTGTTAAGTCATTTGATTACTTTCATCAGCTACGCTTACCTGAAAGTAGTGATAATTTAAAAGAAAATTCCAATTTGTGGTGAATTTACCTGAAACAACTCTTCGTATTAAATCATTTGATTACATTCAGTGTACAGACTTACCTTCAACCAGCGATAATTTTAAAGAAAATTTCAATTTGTGTGGAATTTTTCTGAAAGCGGACTTCGTATTAAAATCACTTGATTATTTTCATTGTACAGGCTTATCTGCAAGCAGTGATAATTTTAAAGAAAATTTCAATTTGTGGTGAATTTTCCTGTAAGAGGATTTGGTATTAAATCATTTGATTACGTTCAGCAGTTACGCTTACCTGCAAGCAGTGATAATTTTAAAGAAAGTTTCAATTTTTGGTGAATTTTCCTGAAAAACGAGTTCGTATCAAAACATTTGATTACTTTCATTGTATAGACCTACCTGCCAATAGTTATAATTTTAAAGAAAATTTAAATTCGTGGTAAATTTTCCTGAAAAAAGTCTTCGTATTAAAATCACTTGATTACTTTCATATTAAAGACTTACGTGCAAGCAGCGATAATTTTAAGAAAATTTCAATTTGTGTTGAATTTTCCTGTAAGAGGATTTCGTGTTAAGTCATTTGATTACTTTTATTGTATAGGCTTATCTGCAAGCAGTGATAATTTTAAAGAAAATTTTAATTTGTTGTGAATTTTCTTGAAAGAAGGCTTCGTATTAAAATCAATTGGCTACTGTCATTGTACAGATTTACCTGCAAGCAGTGATAATTTTAAAAAAAATTTCGTTTCGTGGTAAATTTTCCAGAAAGGAGACTTCGTGTTAAGTCATTTGATTACTTTCATCAGCTACGATTACCTGAAAGTAGTGATAATTTAAAAGAAAATTCCAATTTGTGGTGAATTTACCTGAAACAACTCTTCGTATTAAATCATTTGATTACTTTCGGTGTACAGACTTCCTTCAACCAGCGATAATTTTAAAGAAAATTTCAATTTGTGTGGAATTTTTCTGAAAGCGGACTTCGTATTAAAATCACTTGATTATTTTCATTGTACAGACTTATCTGCAAGCAGTGATAATTTTAAAGAAAATTTCAATTTGTGGTGAATTTTCCTGTAAGAGGATTTGGTGTTAAATCATTTGATTACGTTTAGCAGTTACGCTTACCTGCAAGCAGTGATAATTTTAAAGAAAGTTTCAATTTTTGGTGAATTTTCCTGAAAAATGAGTTCGTATCAAAACATTTGATTACTTTCATTGTATAGACCTACCTGCAAGTAGTTATAATTTTAAAGAAAATTTCAATGAGTGGTAAATTTTCCTGAAAAAAGACTACGTATTAAAATCACTTGACCACTTTCATATTAAAGACTTACGTGCAAGCAGCGATAATTTTAAGAAAATTTCAGTTTGTGTTGAATTTTCCTGTAAGAGGATTTCGTATTAAGTCATTTGATTACTTTTATTGTATAGGCTTATCTGCAAGCAGTGATAATTTTAAAGAAAGTTTCAATTTTTGTTGAATTTTCCTGAAAAACGAGTTCGTATCAAAACATTTGATTACTTTCATTGTATAGACCTACCTGCAAGTAGTTATAATTTTAAAGAAAATTTCAATGAGTGGTAAATTTTCCTGAAAAAAGACTTCGTATTAAAATCACTTGATTACTTTCATATTAAAGACTTACGTGCAAGCAGCGATAATTTTAAGAAAATATCAATTTGTGTTGAATTTTCCTGTAAGAGGATTTCGTATTAAGTCATTTGATTACTTTTATTGTATAGGCTTATCTGCAAGTAGTGATAATTTTAAAGAAAATTTCAATTTATGGTAAATTTTCCTGAAAGAGGACTTCGAATTAAATCACTTGATTACTTTCATTGTCAAGAATTACCTGGAAACAGTGATAATTTTAAAGAAAATTTTAATTTGTGGTGAATTTTCTTGAAAGAAGACTTCGTATTAAAATCAATTGGCTACTTTCGTTGTACAGACTTACCTGCAAGCAGTGATAATTTAAAAAGAAATTTCGTTTCGTGGTAAATTTTCCAGAAATAGGACTTCGTGTTAAGTCATTTGATTACTTTCATCAGCTACGCTTACCTGAAAGTAGTGATAATTTAAAAGAAAATTCCAATTTGTGGTGAATTTACCTGAAACAACTCTTCGTATTAAATCATTTGATTACTTTCAGTGTACAGACTTAACTTCAACCAGCGATAATTTTAAAGAAAATTTCAATTTGTGTGGAATTTTTCTGAAAGCGGACTTCGTATTAAAATCACTTGATTATTTTCATTGTACAGACTTATCTGCAAGCAGTGATAATTTTAAAAAAAATTTCAATTTGTGTGGAATTTTTCTGAAAGTGGACTTCGTATTAAAATCACTTGATTACGTTCATTGTACAGACTTATCTGCTTGCAGTGATAATTTTAAAGAAAATTTCAATTTGTGGTGAATTTTCCTGTAAGAGGATTTGGTATTAAATCATTTGACTTTACTTTCATCAGTTACGCTTACCTGCAAGCAGTAATAATTTTAAAGAAAGTTTCAATTTTTGGTGAATTTTCCTGAAAAACGAGTTCGTATCAAAACATTTGATTACTTTCATTGTATAGACCTACCTGCAAGTAGTTATAATTTTAAAGAAAATTTTAACGTGTGGTAAATTTTCCTGAAAGAAGACTTCGTATTAAAATCACTTGATTACTTTCATATTAAAGACTTACGTGCAAGCCGCGATAATTTTAAGAAAATTTCAATTTGTGTTGAATTTTCCTGTAAGAGGATTTCGTATTAAGTCATTTGATTACTTTTATTGTATAGGCTTATCTGCAAGTAGTGATAATTTTAAAGAAAATTTCAATTTATGGTAAATTTTCCTGAAAGAGGACTTCGAATTAAATCACTTGATTACTTTCATTGTCAAGAATTACCTGGAAACAGTGATAATTTTAAAGAAAATTTTAATTTGTGGTGAATTTTCTTGAAAGAAGACTTCGTATTAAAATCAATTGGCTACTTTCATTGTACAGACTTACCTGCAAGCAGTGATAATTTAAAAAGAAATTTCGTTTCGTGGTAAATTTTCCAGAAATAGGACTTCGTGTTAAGTCATTTGATTACTTTCATCAGCAACGCTTACCTGAAAGTAGTGGTAATTTGAAAGAAAATTCCAATTTGTGGTGAATTTACCTGAAACAACTCTTCGTATTAAACCATTTGATTACTTTCATTGTACAGACTTAACTGCAAGCAGCAATAATTTTAAAGAAAATTTCAATTTGTGTGGAATTTTTCTGTAAGAGGATTTGGTATTAAATCATTTGACTTTACTTTCATCAGTTACGCTTACCTGCAAGCAGTGATAATTTTAAAGAAAGTTTCAATTTTTGGTGAATTTTCCTGAAAAACGAGTTCGTATCAAAACATTTGGTTACTTTCATTGTATAGACCTACCTGCAAGTAGTTATAATTTTAAAGAAAAGTTTAACGTGTGGTAAATTTTCCTGAAAGAAGACTTCGTATTAAAATCACTTGATTACTTTCATATTAAAGACTTACGTGCAGGCCGCGATAATTTTAAGAAAATTTCAATTTGTGTTGAATTTTCCTGTAAGAGGATTTCGTATTAAGTCATTTGATTACTTTTAATGTATAGGCTTATCTGCAAGCAGTGATAATTTTAAAGAAAGTATCAATTTTTGTTGAATTTTCCTGACAAACGAGTTCGTATCAAAACATTTGATTACTTTCATTGTATAGACCTACCTGCAAGTAGTTATAATTTTAAAGAAAATTTCAATGAGTGGTAAATTTTCCTGAAAAAAGACTTCGTATTAAAATCCCTTGATGACTTTCATATTAAAGACTTACGTGCAAGCAGCGATAATTTTAAGAAAATTTCAGTTTGTGTTGAATTTTCCTGTAAGAGGATTTTGTATTAAGTCATTTGATTACTTTTATTGTATAGGCTTATCTGCAAGCAGTGATAATTTTCAAGAAAGTTTCAATTTTTCTTGAATTTTCCTGAAAAACGAGTTCGTATAAAAACATTTGATTACTTTCATTGTATAGACCTACCTGCAAGTAGTTATAATTTTAAAGAAAATTTCAATGAGTGGTAAATTTTCCTGAAAAAAGACTTCGTATTAAAATCACTTGATTACTTTCATATTAAAGACTTACGTGCAAGCAGCGATAATTTTAAGAAAATTTCAATTTGTGTTGAATCTTCCTGTATGAGGATTTCGTATTAAGTCATTTGATTACTTTTATTGTATAGGCTTATCTGCAAGTAGTGATAATTTTAAAGAAAATTTCTATTTATGGTAAATTTTCCTGAAAGAGGACTTCAAATTAAATCACTTGATTACTTTCATTGTCAAGAATTACCTTTAAACAGTGATAATTTTAAAGAAAATTTTAATTTGTGGTGAATTTTCTTGAAAGAAGACTTCGTATTAAAACCAATTAGCTACTTTCATTGTACAGACTTACCTGCAAGCAGTGATAATTTAAAAAACAATTTCGTTTCGTGGTAAATTTTCCAGAAATAGGACTTCGTGTTAAGTCATTTGATTACTTTCATCAGCAACGCTTACCTGAAAGTAGTGGTAATTTGAAAGAAAATTCCAATTTGTGGTGAATTTACCGGAAACAGCTCTTCGTATTAAATCATTTGATTACTTTCATTGTACAGACTTAACTGCAAGCAGCGATAATTTTAAAGAAAATTTCAATTTGTGTGGAATTTTTCTGAAAGCGGACTTTGTATTAAAATCTCTTGATTATGTTCATTGTACAGACTTATCTGCAAGCAGTGATAATTTTAAAGAAAATTTCAATTTGTGGTGAATTTTCCTGTAAGAGGATTTGGTATTAAAGCATTTGATTACTTTCATCAGTTACGCTTACCTGCAAGCAGTGATAATTTTAAAGAAAGTGTCATTTTTTGGTGAATTTTCCTGAAAAACGAGTTCGTATCAAAACATTTGATTACTTTCATTGTATAGACCTACCTGCAAGTAGCTATAATTTTAAAGAAAATTTCAATGAGTGGTAAATTTTCCTGAAAAAAGACTTCGTATTAAAATCACTTGATTACTTTCATTGTACAGACTTATCTGCAAGCAGTGATAATTTTAAAGAAAATTTCAATTGGTGGTGAATTTTCCTGTAAGAGGATTTGGTATTAAATCATTTGAATACATTCATCAGTTACGCTTACCTGCAAGCAGTGATAATTTTAAAGAAAGGTTCAATTTTTGGTGAATTTTCCTGAAAAACGAGTTCGTATCAAAACATTTGATTACTTTCATTGTATAGACATACCTGCAAGTAGTTATAATTTTAAAGAAAATTTCAATGTGTGGTAAATTTTCCTCAAAAAAGACTTCGTATTAAAATCACTTGATTACTTTCATGTTAAAGACTTACGTGCAAGATGCTATAATTTTAAGAAAATTTCAATTTGTGTTGAATTTTCCTGTAACAGGATTTCGTATTAAGTCATTTGATTACTTTTATTGTATAGGCTTATCTGCAAGCAGTGATAATTTTAAAGGAAATTTCAATTTGTGGTAAATTTTCCTGAAAGAGGACTTCGTATTAAATCACTTGAATACTTTCATTGTCAAGAATTACCTGGAAGCAGTGATAATTTTAAAGAAAATTTTAATTTGTGGTGAATTTTCTTGAAAGAAGACTTCGTATTAAAACCAATTGGCTACTTTCATTGTACAGACTTACCTGCAAGCAGTGATAATTTAAAAAAAAATTTCGTTTCGTGGTAAATTTTCCAGAAATAGGACTTCGTGTTAAGTCATTTGATTACTTTCATCAGCAACGCTTACCTGAAAGTAGTGGTAATTTGAAAGAAAATTCCAATTTGTGGTGAATTTACCGGAAACAGCTCTTCGTATTAAATCATTTGATTACTTTCATTGTACAGACTTAACTGCAAGCAGCGATAATTTTAAAGAAAATTTCAATTTGTGTGGAATTTTTCTGAAAGCGGACTTTGTATTAAAATCTCTTGATTATGTTCATTGTACAGACTTATCTGCAAGCAGTGATAATTTTAAAGAAAATTTCAATTTGTGGTGAATTTTCCTGTAAGAGGATTTGGTATTAAAGCATTTGATTACTTTCATCAGTTACGCTTACCTGCAAGCAGTGATAATTTTAAAGAAAGTGTCATTTTTTGGTGAATTTTCCTGAAAAACGAGTTCGTATCAAAACATTTGATTACTTTCATTGTATAGACCTACCTGCAAGTAGCTATAATTTTAAAGAAAATTTCAATGAGTGGTAAATTTTCCTGAAAAAAGACTTCGTATTAAAATCACTTGATTACTTTCATTGTACAGACTTATCTGCAAGCAGTGATAATTTTAAAGAAAATTTCAATTGGTGGTGAATTTTCCTGTAAGAGGATTTGGTATTAAATCATTTGAATACATTCATCAGTTACGCTTACCTGCAAGCAGTGATAATTTTAAAGAAAGGTTCAATTTTTGGTGAATTTTCCTGAAAAACGAGTTCGTATCAAAACATTTGATTACTTTCATTGTATAGACATACCTGCAAGTAGTTATAATTTTAAAGAAAATTTCAATGTGTGGTAAATTTTCCTCAAAAAAGACTTCGTATTAAAATCACTTGATTACTTTCATGTTAAAGACTTACGTGCAAGATGCTATAATTTTAAGAAAATTTCAATTTGTGTTGAATTTTCCTGTAACAGGATTTCGTATTAAGTCATTTGATTACTTTTATTGTATAGGCTTATCTGCAAGCAGTGATAATTTTAAAGGAAATTTCAATTTGTGGTAAATTTTCCTGAAAGAGGACTTCGTATTAAATCACTTGAATACTTTCATTGTCAAGAATTACCTGGAAGCAGTGATAATTTTAAAGAAAATTTTAATTTGTGGTGAATTTTCTTGAAAGAAGACTTCGTATTAAAACCAATTGGCTACTTTCATTGTACAGACTTACCTGCAAGCAGTGATAATTTAAAAAAAAATTTCGTTTCGTGGTAAATTTTCCAGAAACAGGACTTCGTGTTAAGTCATTTGATTACTTTCATCAGCAACGCTTATCTGAAAGTAGTGGTAATTTGAAAGAAAATTCCAATTTGTGGTGAATTTACCGGAAACAGCTCTTCGTATTAAATCATTTGATTGCTTTCATTGTACAGACATAACTGCAAGCAGCGATAATTTTAAAGAAAATTTCAATTTGTGTGGAATTTTTCTGAAAGCGGACTTCGTATTAAATCTCTTGATTATTTTCATTGTACAGACTTATCTGCAAGCAGTGCTAATTTTAAAGAAAATTTCAATTTGTTGTGAATTACTTTACTTTACTTTACTTTCATCAGTTACGCTTACCTGCAAGCAGTGATAATTTTAAGGAAAGTTTCAATTTTTGTTGAATTTTCCTGAAAAACGAGTTCGTATCAAAACATTTGATTACTTTCATTGTATAGACCTACCTGCAAGTAGTTATAATTTTAAAGAAAATTTCAATGAGTGGTAAATTTTCCTGAAAAAAGACTTCGTATTAAAATCACTTGATTACTTTCATATTAAAGACTTACGTGCAAGATGCGATAATTTTAAGAAAATTTCAATTTGTGTTGAATTTTCCTGTAACAGGATTTCGTATTAAGTCATTTGATTACTTTTATTGTATAGGCTTATCTGCAAGTAGTGATAATTTTAAAGAAAATTTCAATTTATGATAAATTTTCCTGAAAGAGGACTTCGAATTAAATCACTTGATTACTTTCATTGTCAAGTATTACCTGGAAACAGTGATAATTTTAAAGAAAATTTTAATTTGTGGTGAATTTTCTTGAAAGAAGACTTCGTATTAAAATCAATTGGCTACTTTCATTGTACAGACTTACCTGCAAGCAGTGATAATTTAAAAAAAAATTTCGTTTCGTGGTAAATTTTCCAGAAATAGGACTTCGTGTTAAGTCATTTGATTACTTTCATCAGCAACGCTTACCTGAAAGTAGTGGTAATTTGAAAGAAAATTCCAATTTGTGGTGAATTTACCTGAAACAACTCTTCGTATTAAATCATTTGATTACTTTCATTGTACAGACTTAACTGCAAGCAGCAATAATTTTAAAGAAAATTTCAATTTGTGTGGAATTTTTCTGTAAGAGGATTTGGTATTAAATCATTTGACTTTACTTTCATCAGTTACGCTTACCTGCAAGCAGTGATAATTATAAAGAAAGTTTCAATTTTTGGTGAATTTTCCTGAAAAACGAGTTCGTATCAAAACATTTGATTACTTTCATTGTATAGACCTACCTGCAAGTAGTTATAATTTTAAATAAAATTTTAACGTGTGGTAAATTTTCCTGAAAGAAGACTTCGTATTAAAATCACTTGATTACTTTCATATTAGAGACTTACGTGCAAGCCGCGATAATTTTAAGAAAATTTCAATTTGTGTTGAATTTTCCTGTAAGAGGATTTCGTATTAAGTCATTTGATTACTTTTAATGTATAGGCTTATCTGCAAGCAGTGATAATTTTAAAGAAAGTATCAATTTTTGTTGAATTTTCCTGAAAAACGAGTTCGTATCAAAACATTTCATTACTTTCAGTGTATAGACCTACCTGCAAGTAGTTATAATTTTAAAGAAAATTTCAATGAGTGGTAAATTTTCCTGAAAAAAGACTTCGTATTAAAATCCCTTGATTACTTTCATATTACAGACTTACGTGCAAGCAGCGATAATTTTAAGAAAATTTCAGTTTGTGTTGAATTTTCCTGTAAGAGGATTTTGTATTAAGTCATTTGATTACTTTTATTGTAAAGGCTTATCTGCAAGCAGTGATAATTTTCAAGAAAGTTTCAATTTTTGTTGAATTTTCCTGAAAAACGAGTTCGTATCAAAACATTTGATTACTTTCATTGTATAGACCTACCTGCAAGTAGCTATAATTTTAAAGAAAATTTCAATGAGTGGTAAATTTTCCTGAAAAAAGACTTCGTATTAAAATCACTTGATTACTTTCATTGTACAGACTTATCTGCAAGCAGTGATAATTTTAAAGAAAATTTCAATTGGTGGTGAATTTTCCTGTAAGAGGATTTGGTATTAAATAATAGAATACATTCATCAGTTACGCTTACCTGCAAGCAGTGATAATTTTAAAGAAAGTTTCAATTTTTTTTGAATTTTCCTGAAAAACGAGTTCGTATCAAAACATTTGATTACTTTCATTGTATAGACATACCTGCAAGTAGTTATAATTTTAAAGAAAATTTCAATGTGTGGTAAATTTTCCTCAAAAAAGACTTCGTATTAAAATCACTTCATTAGTTTCATGTTAAAGACTTTCGTGCAAGATGCGATAATTTTAAGAAAATTTCAATTTGTGTTGAATTTTCCTGTGACAGGATTTCGTATTAAGTCATTTGATTACTTTTATTGTATAGGCTTATCTGCAAGCAGTGATAATTTTAAAGAAAATTTCAATTTGTGGTAAATTTTCCTGAAAGAGGACTTCGTATTAAATCACTTGAATACTTTCATTGTCAAGAATTACCTGGAAGCAGTGATAATTTTAAAGAAAATTTTAATTTGTGGTGAATTTTCTTGAAAGAAGACTTCGTATTAAAACCAATTGGCTACTTTCATTGTACAGACTTACCTGCAAGCAGTGATAATTTAAAAAAAAATTTCGTTTCGTGGTAAATTTTCCAGAAACAGGACTTCGTGTTAAGTCATTTGATTACTTTCATCAGCAACGCTTATCTGAAAGTAGTGGTAATTTGAAAGAAAATTCCAATTTGTGGTGAATTTACCGGAAACAGCTCTTCGTATTAAATCATTTGATTACTTTCATTGTACAGACATAACTGCAAGCAGCGATAATTTTAAAGAAAATTTCAATTTGTTTGGAATTTTTCTGAAAGCGGACTTCGTATTAAAATCTCTTGATTATTTTCATTGTACAGACTTATCTGCAAGCAGTGCTAATTTTAAAGAAAATTTCAATTTGTGGTGAATTACTTTACTTTACTTTACTTTCATCAGTTACGCTTACCTGCAAGCAGTGATAATTTTAAAGAAAGTTTCAATTTTTGGTGAATTTTCCTGAAAAACGAGTTCGTATCAAAACATTTGATTACTTTCATTGTATAGACCTACCTGCAAGTAGTTATAATTTTAAAGAAAATTTCAACGTGTGGTAAATTTTCCTGAAAAAAGACTTCGTATTAAAATCACTTGATTACTTTCATATTAAAGACTTACGTGCAAGCAGCGATAATTTTAAGAAAATTTCAATTTGTGTTGGATTTTTCTGTAAGAGGATCTCGTATTAAGTCATTTGATGACTTTTATTGTATAGGCTTATCTGCAAGCAGTGATAATTTTAAAGAAAATTTCAAATTATGGTAAGTTTTCCAGAAAAAGGTCTTCGAATTAAATCACTTGATTACTTTCATTGTCAAGAAATACCAGGAAGCAGTGAAAATTTTAAAGAAAATTTTAATTTGTGGTGAGGTTTCTTGAAAGAAGACTTCGTATTAAAATCAATTGTCTACTTTCATTGTACAGACTTACCTGCAAGCAGTGATAATTTTAAAAAAAATTTCGTTTCGTGGTAAATTTTAAAGAAAGAGGACTTCGTGTTAAGTCATTTGATTACTGTCATCATCTACGCTTACCTGAAAGTAGTGATAATTTGAAAGAAAATTCCAATATGTGGTGAATTTACCTGAAACAACACTTCGTATTAATTCACTTGATTACTTTCATTGTACAGACTTACCTGCAAGCAGAGGTAATTTTAAAGAAATTTTCAATTTGTGTGGAATTTTTCTGAAAGCAGACTTCGTATTAAAATCACTTGATTACTTTCATTGTATAGACTTATCTGCATGCAGTGATAATTTTAAAGAAAATTTCAATTCGTGGTGAATTTTCCTGTAAGAGGATTTGGTATTAAATCATTTGATTACTTTCATCAGTTACGCTTACCTGCAAGCAGTGATAATTTTAAAGAAAGTGTGATTTTTTGGTGAATTTTCAGGAAAAACGAGTTCGTATCAAAACATTTGCTTACTTTCATTGTATAGACCTACCTGCAAGTAGCTATAATTTTAAAGAAAATTTCAATGAGTGATAAATTTTCCTGAAAAAAGACTTCGTATTAAAATCACTTGATTACTTTCATTGTACAGACTTATCTGCAAGCAGTGATAATTTTAAAGAAAATTTCAATTGGTAGTGAATTTTCCTGTAAGAGGATTTGGTATTAAATCATTTGAATACATTCGTCAGTTACGCTTACCTGCAAGCAGTCATAATTTTAAAGAAAGTTTCAATTTTTGGTGAATTTTCCTGAAAAACGAGTTCGTATCAAAACATTTGATTACTTTCATTGTATAGACATACCTGCAAGTAGTTATAATTTTAAGGAAAATGTCAATGTGTGGTAAATTTTCCTCAAAAAAGACTTCGTATTAAAATCACTTGATTACTTTCATGTTAAAGAATTACGTGCAAGCAGCGATAATTTTAAGAAAATTTCAATTTGTGTTGAATTTTCCTGTAACAGGATTTCGTATTAAGTCATTTGATGACTTT
Source organism: Dioctria rufipes (assembly GCA_963924295.1). Classification (NCBI taxonomy): domain Eukaryota; kingdom Metazoa; phylum Arthropoda; class Insecta; order Diptera; family Asilidae; genus Dioctria; species Dioctria rufipes. The sequence continues at coordinate 142,249,724 of OZ002740.1, forward strand.
TATTGTACAGGCTTAACTGCAAGTAGTTATAATTTTAAGGAAAATTTCAATGTGTGGTAAATTTACCTCAAAAAAGACTTCGTATTAAAATCACTTGATTACTTTCATGTTAAAGACTTACGTGCAAGCAGCGATAATTTTAAGAAAATTTCAATTTGTGTTGAATTTTCCTGTAACAGGATTTCGTATTAATCCATTTGATGACTTTTATTGTATAGGCCTATCTGAAAGCAGTGATAATTTTAAAGAAAATATCAATTTGTGGTAAATTTTCCTGAAAGAGGACTTCGTATTAAATCACTTGAATACTTTCATTGTCAAGAATTACTTGGAGGCAGTGATAATTTTAAAGAAAATTTTAATTTGTTGTGAATTTTCTTGAAAGAAGACTTCGTATTAAAATCAATTGGCTACTTTCATTGTACAGACTTACCTGCAAGCAGTGATAATTTAAAAAAAAAATTTCGTTTCGTGGTAAATTTTCCAGAAAGAGGACTTCGTGTTAAGTCATTTGATTACTTTCATCGGCTACGTTTACCTGAAAGTAGTGATAATTTAAAAGAAAATTCCAATTTGTGGTGAAATTACCTGAAACAACACTTCGTATTAAATCATTTGATTACTTTCATTGTACAGACTTACTTTCAAGCAGAGATAATTTTAAAAAAAATTTCAATTTGTGTGGAATTTTTCTGAAAGTGGACTTCGTATTAAAATCACTTGATTACTTTCATTGTACAGACTTATCTGCATGCAGTGATAATTTTAAAGAAAATTTCAATTTGTGGTGAATTTTCCTGTAAGAGGATTTGGTATTAAATCATTTGATTGCTTTCATCAGTTACGCTTACCTGCAAGCAGTGATAATTTTAAAGAAAGTTTCAATTTTTGGTGAATTTTCCTGAAAAACGAGTTCCTATCAAAACATTTGATTACTTTCATTGTATAGACCTACCTGCCAATAGTTATAATTTTAAAGAAAATTTAAATGTGTGGTAAATTTTCCTGAAAAAAGACTTCGTATTAAAATCACTTGATTACTTTCATATTAAAGACTTACGTGCAAGCAGCGATAATTTTAAGAAAATTTGAATTTTGTGTTGAATTTTCCTGTGAGAGGAGTTCGTATTAAGTCATTTGATTACTTTTATTGTATAGGCTTAACTGCAAGTAGTGATAATCTTAAAGAAAATTTCAATTTGTGGTAAATTTTCCTGAAAGAAGACTTCGTATTAAAATCACTTGATTACTTTCATATTAAAGACTTACGTGCAAGCAGCGATAATTCTAAGAAAATTTCAATTTGTGTTGAATTTTCCTGTAACAGGATTTCGTATTAAGTCATTTGATGACTTTTATTGTATAGGCTTATCTGAAAGCAGTGATAATTTTAAAGAAAATTTCAATTTGTGGTAAATTTTCCTGAAAGAGGACTTCGTATTAAATCACTTGAATACTTTCATTGTCAAGAATTACCTGGAAGCAGTGATAATTTGAAAAAAAATTTTAATTTGTGGTGAATTTTCTTGAAAGAAGACTACGTATTAAAATCAATTGGCTACTTTCATTGTACAGACTTACCTGCAAGCAGTGATAATTTAAAAAAAAATTTCGTTTCGTGGTAAATTTTCCAGGAAGAGGACTTCGTGTTAAGTCATTTGATTACTTGCATCAGCAACGCTTACCTGAAAGTAGTGGTAATGTGAAAGAAAATTCCAATTTGTTGTGAATTTACCGGAAACAGCTCTTCGTATTAAATCATTTGATTACTTTCATTGTACAGACATAACTGCAAGCAGCGATAATTTTAAAGAAAATTTCAATTTGTGTGGAATTTTTCTGAATGCGGACTTCGTATTAAAATCTCTTGATTATTTTCATTGTACAGACTTATCTGCAAGCAGTGCTAATTTTAAAGAAAATTTCAATTTGTGGTGAATTACTTTACTTTACTGTACTTTCATCAGTTACGCTTACCTGCAAGCAGTGATAATTTTAAAGAAAGTTTCAATTTTTGGTGAATTTTCCTGAAAAACGAGTTCGTATCAAAACATTTGATTACTTTCATTGTATAGACATACCTGCAAGTAGTTATAATTTTAAGGAAAATTTCAATGTGTGGTAAATTTTCCTCAAAAAAGACTTCGTATTAAAATCACTTGATTACTTTCATGTTAAAGACTTACGTGCAAGCAGCGATAATTTTAAGAAAATTTCAATTTGTGTTGAATTTTCCTGTAACAGGATTTCGTATTAAGTCATTTGATGACTTTTATTGTATAGGCCTATCTGAAAGCAGTGATAATTTTAAAGAAAATATCAATTTGTGGTAAATTTTCCTGAAAGAGGACTTCGTATTAAATCACTTGAATACTTTCATTGTCAAGAATTACTTGGAGGCAGTGATAATTTTAAAGAAAATTTTAATTTGTTGTGAATTTTCTTGAAAGAAGACTTCGTATTAAAATCAATTGGCTACTTTCATTGTACAGACTTACCTGCAAGCAGTGATAATTTAAAAAAAAAATTTCGTTTCGTGGTAAATTTTCCAGAAAGAGGACTTCGTGTTAAGTCATTTGATTACTTTCATCGGCTACGTTTACCTGAAAGTAGTGATAATTTAAAAGAAAATTCCAATTTGTGGTGAAATTACCTGAAACAACACTTCGTATTAAATCATTTGATTACTTTCATTGTACAGACTTACCTTCAAGCAGAGATAATTTTAAAAAAAATTTCAATTTGTGTGGAATTTTTCTGAAAGTGGACTTCGTATTAAAATCACTTGATTACTTTCATTGTACAGACTTATCTGCATGCAGTGATAATTTTAAAGAAAATTTCAATTTGTGGTGAATTTTCCTGTAAGAGGATTTGGTATTAAATCATTTGATTGCTTTCATCAGTTACGCTTACCTGCAAGCAGTGATAATTTTAAAGAAAGTTTCAATTTTTGGTGAATTTTCCTGAAAAACGAGTTCCTATCAAAACATTTGATTACTTTCATTGTATAAACCTACCTGCCAATAGTTATAATTTTAAAGAAAATTTAAATGTGTGGTAAATTTTCCTGAAAAAAGACTTCGTATTAAAATCACTTGATTACTTTCATATTAAAGACTTACGTGCAAGCAGCGATAATTTTAAGAAAATTTGAATTTTGTGTTGAATTTTCCTGTGAGAGGAGTTCGTATTAAGTCATTTGATTACTTTTATTGTATAGGCTTAACTGCAAGTAGTGATAATCTTAAAGAAAATTTCAATTTGTGGTAAATTTTCCTGAAAGAAGACTTCGTATTAAAATCACTTGATTACTTTCATATTAAAGACTTACGTGCAAGCAGCGATAATTTTAAGAAAATTTCAATTTGTGTTGAATTTTCCTGTAACAGGATTTCGTATTAAGTCATTTGATGACTTTTATTGTATAGGCTTATCTGAAAGCAGTGATAATTTTAAAGAAAATTTCAATTTGTGGTAAATTTTCCTGAAAGAGGACTTCGTATTAAATCACTTGAATACTTTCATTGTCAAGAATTACCTGGAAGCAGTGATAATTTGAAAAAAAATTTTAATTTGTGGTGAATTTTCTTGAAAGAAGACTACGTATTAAAATCAATTGGCTACTTTCATTGTACAGACTTACCTGCAAGCAGTGATAATTTAAAAAAAAATTTCGTTTCGTGGTAAATTTTCCAGGAAGAGGACTTCGTGTTAAGTCATTTGATTACTTTCATCAGCAACGCTTACCTGAAAGTAGTGGTAATTTGAAAGAAAATTCCAATTTGTGGTGAATTTACCGGAAACAGCTTTTCGTATTAAATCATTTGATTACTTTCATTGTACAGACATAACTGCAATCAGCGATAATTTTAAAGAAAATTTCAATTTGTGTGGAATTTTTCTGAATGCGGACTTCGTATTAAAATCTCTTGATTATTTTCATTGTACAGACTTATCTGCAAGCAGTGCTAATTTTAAAGAAAATTTCAATTTGTGTTGAATTACTTCACTTTACTTTACTTTCATCAGTTACGCTTACCTGCAAGCAGTGATAATTTTAAAGCAAGTTTCAATTTTTGGTGAATTTTCCTGAAAAACGAGTTCGTATCAAAACATTTGATTACTTTCATTGTATAGACCTACCTGCAAGTAGTTATAATTTTAAAGAAAATTTCAACGTGTGGTAAATTTTCCTGAAAAAAGACTTCGTATTAAAATCGCTTGATTACTTTCATATTAAAAACTTACGTGCAAGCAGCGATAATTTTAAGAAAATTTAAATTTTGTGTTGAATTTTCCTGTGAGAGGAGTTCGTATTAAGTCATTTGATTACTTTTATTGTATAGGCTTAACTGCAAGTAGTGATAATCTTAAAGAAAATTTCAATTTGTGGTAAATTTTCCTGAAAGAAGACTTCGTATTAAAATCACTTGATTACTTTCATATTAAAGACTTACGTGCAAGCAGCGATAATTTTAAGAAAATTTCAATTTGTGTTGAATTTTCCTGTAACAGGATTTCGTATTAAGTCATTTGATGACTTTTATTGTATAGGCTTATCTGAAAGCAGTGATAATTTTAAAGAAAATTTCAATTTGTGGTAAATTTTCCTGAAAGAGGACTTCGTATTAAATCACTTGAATACTTTCATTGTCAAGAATTACCTGGAAGCAGTGATAATTGTAAAGAAAATTTTAATTTGTGGTGAATTTTCTTGAAAGAAGACTTCGTATTAAAATCAATTGGCTACTTTCATTGTACAGACTTACCTGCAAGCAGTGATAATTTAAAAAAAAATTTCGTTTCGTGGTAAATTTTCCAGAAACAGGACTTCGTGTTAAGTCATTTGATTACCTTCATCAGCAACGCTTATCTGAAAGTAGTGGTAATTTGAAAGAAAATTCCAATTTGTTGTGAATTTACCGGAAACAGCTCTTCGTATTAAATCATTTGATTACTTTCATTGTACAGACATAACTGCAAGCAGCGATAATTTTAAAGAAAATTAAAATCTCTTGATTATTTTCATTGTACAGACTTATCTGCAAGCAGTGCTAATTTTAAAGAAAATTTCAATTTGTGGTGAATTACTTTACTTTACTTTACTTTCATCAGTTACGCTTACCTGCAAGCAGTGATAATTTTAAAGAAAGTTTCAATTTTTGGTGAATTTTCCTGAAAAACGAGTTCGTATCAAAACATTTGATTACTTTCATTGTATAGACCTACCTGCAAGTAGTTATAATTTTAAAGAAAATTTCAACGTGTGGTAAATTTTCCTGAAAAAAGACTTCGTATTAAAATCACTTGATTACTTTCATATTAAAGACTTACGTGCAAGCAGCGATAATTTTAAGAAAATTTCAATTTGCGTTGGATTTTTCTGTAAGAGGATTTCGTATTAAGTCATTTGATGACTTTTATTTTATAGGCTTATCTGCAAGCAGTGATAATTTTAAAGAAAATTTCAAATTATGGTAAGTTTTCCAGAAAAAGGTCTTCGAATTAAATCACTTGATTACTTTCATTGTCAAGAATTACCTGGAAGCAGTGAAAATTTTAAAGAAAATTTTAATTTGTGGTAAGGTTTCTTGAAAGAAGACTTCGTATTAAAATCAATTGTCTACTTTCATTGTACAGACTTACCTGCAAGGAGTGATAATTTAAAAAAAAATTTCGTTTCGTGGTAAATTTTAAAGAAAGAGGACTTCGTGTTAAGTCATTTGATTACTGTCATCATCTACGCTTACCTGAAAGTAGTGATAATTTGAAAGAAAATTCCAATATGTGGTGAATTTACCTGAAACAACACTTCGTATTAATTCACTTGATTACTTTCATTGTACAGACTTACCTGCAAGCAGAGGTAATTTTAAAGAAATTTTCAATTTGTGTGGAATTTTTCTGAAAGCAGACTTCGTATTAAAATCACTTGATTACTTTCATTGTATAGACTTATCTGCATGCAGTGATAATTTTAAAGAAAATTTCAATTCGTGGTGAATTTTCCTGTAAGAGGATTTGGTATTAAATCATTTGATTACTTTCATCAGTTACGCTTACCTGCAAGCAGTGATAATTTTAAAGAAAGTGTGATTTTTTGGTGAATTTTCAGGAAAAACGAGTTCGTATCAAAACATTTGCTTACTTTCATTGTATAGACCTACCTGCAAGTAGCTATAATTTTAAAGAAAATTTCAATGAGTGATAAATTTTCCTGAAAAAAGACTTCGTATTAAAATCACTTGATTACTTTCATTGTACAGACTTATCTGCAAGCAGTGATAATTTTAAAGAAAATTTCAATTGGTGGTGAATTTTCCTGTAAGAGGATTTGGTATTAAATCATTTGAATACATTCGTCAGTTACGCTTACCTGCAAGCAGTCATAATTTTAAAGAAAGTTTCAATTTTTGGTGAATTTTCCTGAAAAACGAGTTCGTATCAAAACATTTGATTACTTTCATTGTATAGACATACCTGCAAGTAGTTATAATTTTAAGGAAAATTTCAATGTGTGGTAAATTTTCCTCAAAAAAGACTTCGTATTAAAATCACTTGATTACTTTCATGTTAAAGAATTACGTGCAAGCAGCGATAATTTTAAGAAAATTTCAATTTGTGTTGAATTTTCCTGTAACAGGATTTCGTATTAAGTCATTTGATGACTTTTATTGTACAGGCTTAACTGCAAGTAGTGATAATCTTAAAGAAAATTTCAATTTGTGGTAAATTTTCCTGAAAGAGGACTTCGTATTAAATCACTTGAATACTTTCATTGTCAAGAATTACCTGGAAGCAGTGATAATTTTAAAGAAAATTTTAATTTGTTGTGAATTTTCTTGAAAGAAGACTTCGTATTAAAATCAATTGGCTACTTTCATTGTACAGACTTACCTGCAACCAGTGATAATTTTAAAAAAAATTTCGTTTCGTGGTAAATTTTCCAGAAAGAGGACTTCGTGTTAAGTCATTTAATTACTTTCATCAGCTACGCTTACCTGAAAGTAGTGATAATTTAAAAGAAAATTCCAATTTGTGGTGAATTTACCTGACACAACACTTCGTATTAAATCATTTGATTACTTTCATTGTACAGACTTACCTGCAAGCAGAGATAATTTTAAAAAAAATTTCAATTTGAGTGGAATTTTTCTGAAAGCGGACTTCGTATTAAAATCTCTTGATTACTTTCATTGTACAGACTTATCTGCATGCAGTGATAATTTTAAAGAAAATTTCAATTTGTGGTGAATTTTCCTGTAAGAGGATTTGGTATTAAATCATTTGATTACTTTCATCAGTTACGCTTACCTGCAAGCAGTGATAATTTTTAAGAAAGTTTAAATTTTTGGTGAATTTTCCTGAAAAACGAGTTCGTATCAAAACATTTGATTACTTTCATTGTATAGACCTACCTGCCAATAGTTATAATTTTAAAGAAAATTTAAATGTGTGGTAAATTTTCCTGAAAAAAGACTTCGTATTAAAATCACTTGATTACTTTCATGTTAAAGAATTACGTGCAAGCAGCGATAATTTTAAGAAAATTTCAATTTGTGTTGAATTTTCCTGTAACAGGATTTCGTATTAAGTCATTTGATGACTTTTATTGTATAGGCTTAACTGCAAGTAGTGATAATCTTAAAGAAAATTTCAATTTGTGGTAAATTTTCCTGAACGAAGACTTCGTATTAAAATCACTTGATTACTTTCATATTAAAGACTTACGTGCAAGCAGCGATAATTTTAAGAAAATTTCAATTTGTGTTGAATTTTCCTGTAACAGGATTTCGTATTAAGTCATTTGATGACTTTTATTGTATAGGCTTATCTGAAAGCAGTGATAATTTTAAAGAAAATTTCAATTTGTGGTAAATTTTCCTGAAAGAGGACTTCGTATTAAATCACTTGAATACTTTCATTGTCAAGAATTACCTGGAAGCAGTGATAATTTTAAAGAAAATTTTAATTTGTGGTGAAATTTCTTGAAAGAAGACTTCGTATTAAAATCAATTGGCTACTTTCATTGTACAGACTTACCTGCAAGCAGTGATAATTTAAAAAAAAAATTTCGTTTCGTGGTAAATTTTCCAGAAAGAGGACTTCGTGTTAAGTCATTTGATTACTTTCATCAGCTACGTTTACCTGAAAGTAGTGATAATTTAAAAGAAAATTCCAATTTGTGGTGAAATTACCTGAAACAACACTTCGTATTAAATCATTTGATTACTTTCATTGTACAGACTTACCTTCAAGCAGAGATAATTTTAAAAAAAAATTTCAATTTCTGTGGAATTTTTCTGAAAGTGGACTTCGTATTAAAATCACTTGATTACTTTCATTGTACAGACTTATCTGCATGCAGTGATAATTTTAAAGAAAATTTCAATTTCTGGTGAATTTTCCTGTAAGAGGATTTGGTATTAAATCATTTGATTACTTTCATCAGTTACGCTTACCTGCAAGCAGTGATAATTTTAAAGAAAGTTTCAATTTTTGGTGAATTTTCCTGAAAAACGAGTTCCTATCAAAACATTTGATTACTTTCATTGTATAGACCTACCTGCCAATAGTTATAATTTTAAAGAAAATTTAAATGTGTGGTAAATTTTCCTGAAAAAAGACTTCGTATTAAAATCACTTGACTACTTTCATATTAAAGACTTACGTGCAAGCAGCGATAATTTTAAGAAAATTTAAATTTTGTGTTGAATTTTCCTGTGAGAGGAGTTCGTATTAAGTCATTTGATTACTTTTATTGTATAGGCTTAACTGCAAGTAGTGATAATCTTAAAGAAAATTTCAATTTGTGGTAAATTTTCCTGAAAGAAGACTTCGTATTAAAATCACTTGATTACTTTCATATTAAAGACTTACGTGCAAGCAGCGATAATTTTAAGAAAATTTCAATTTGTGTTGAATTTTCCTGTAACAGGATTTCGTATTAAGTCATTTGATGACTTTTATTGTATAGGCTTATCTGCAAGCAGTGATAATTTTAAAGAAAATTTCAATTTATGGTAAGTTTTCCAGAAAAAGGTCTTCGAATTAAATCACTTGATTACTTTCATTGTCAAGAATTACCTGGAAGCAGTGCTAATTTTAAAGAAAATTTTAATTTGTGGTGAATTTTCTTGAAAGAAGACTTCGTATTAAAATCAATTGGCTACTTTCATTGTACAGACTTACCTGCAAGCAGTGATAATTTAAAAAAAATTTCGTTTTGTGGTAAATTTTCCAGAAAGAGGACTTCGTGTTAAGTCATTTGATTACTGTCATCATCTACGCTTACCTGAAAGTAGTGATAATTTGAAAGAAAATTCCAATATGTGGTGAATTTACCTGAAACAACACTTCGTATTAATTCACTTGATTACTTTCATTGTACAGACTTACCTGCAAGCAGAGGTAATTTTAAAGAAATTTTCAATTTGTGTGGAATTTTTCTGAAAGCGGACCTCGTATTAAAATCACTTGATTACTTTCATTGTACAGACTTATCTGCATGCAGTGATAATTTTAAAGAAAATTTCAATTCGTGGTGAATTTTCCTGTAAGAGGATTTGGTATTAAATCATTTGATTACTTTCATCAGTTACGCTTACCTGCAAGCAGTGATAATTTTAAAGAAAGTGTGGTTTTTTGGTGAATTTTCAGGAAAAACGAGTTCGTATCAAAACATTTGCTTACTTCCTTTGTATAGACCTACCTGCAAGTAGCTATAATTTTAAAGAAAATTTCAATGAGTGATAAATTTTCCTGAAAAAAGACTTCGTATTAAAATCACTTGATTACTTTCATTGTACAGACTTATCTGCACGCAGTGATAATTTTAAAGAAAATTTCAATTGTTGGTGAATTTTCCTGTAAGAGGATTTGGTATTAAATCATTTGAATACATTCGTCAGTTACGCTTACCTGCAAGCAGTCATAATTTTAAAGAAAGTTTCAATTTTTGGTGAATTTTCCTGAAAAACGAGTTCGTATCAAAACATTTGATTACTTTCATTGTATAGACATACCTGCAAGTAGTTATAATTTTAAGGAAAATTTCAATGTGTGGTAAATTTTCCTCAAAAAAGACTTCGTATTAAAATCACTTGATTACTTTCATGTTAAAGAATTACGTGCAAGCAGCGATAATTTTAAGAAAATTTCAATTTGTGTTGAATTTTCCTGTAACAGGATTTCGTATTAAGTCATTTGATGACTTTTATTGTATAGGCTTAACTGCAAGTAGTGATAATCTTAAAGAAAATTTCAATTTGTGGTAAATTTTCCTGAACGAAGACTTCGTATTAAAATCACTTGATTACTTTCATATTAAAGACTTACGTGCAAGCAGCGATAATTTTAAGAAAATTTCAATTTGTGTTGAATTTTACTGTAACAGGATTTCGTATTAAGTCATTTGATGACTTTTATTGTATAGGCTTATCTGAAAGCAGTGATAATTTTAAAGAAAATTTCAATTTGTGGTAAATTTTCCTGAAAGAGGACTTCGTATTAAATCACTTGAATACTTTCATTGTCAAGAATTACCTGGAAGCAGTGATAATTTTAAAGAAAATTTTAATTTGTGGTGAAATTTCTTGAAAGAAGACTTCGTATTAAAATCAATTGGCTACTTTCATTGTACAGACTTACCTGCAAGCAGTGATAATTTAAAAAAAAAATTTCGTTTCGTGGTAAATTTTCCAGAAAGAGGACTTCGTGTTAAGTCATTTGATTACTTTCATCAGCTACGTTTACCTGAAAGTAGTGATAATTTAAAAGAAAATTCCAATTTGTGGTGAAATTACCTGAAACAACACTTCGTATTAAATCATTTGATTACTTTCATTGTACAGACTTACCTTCAAGCAGAGATAATTTTAAAAAAAAATTTCAATTTCTGGGGAATTTTTCTGAAAGTGGACTTCGTATTAAAATCACTTGATTACTTTCATTGTACAGACTTATCTGCATGCAGTGATAATTTTAAAGAAAATTTCAATTTCTGGTGAATTTTCCTGTAAGAGGATTTGGTATTAAATCATTTGATTACTTTCATCAGTTACGCTTACCTGCAAGCAGTGATAATTTTAAAGAAAGTTTCAATTTTTGGTGAATTTTCCTGAAAAACGAGTTCTTATCAAAACATTTGATTACTTTCATTGTATAGACCTACCTGCCAATAGTTATAATTTTAAAGAAAATTTAAATGTGTGGTAAATTTTCCTGAAAAAAGACTTCGTATTAAAATCACTTGACTACTTTCATATTAAAGACTTACGTGCAAGCAGCGATAATTTTAAGAAAATTTAAATTTTGTGTTGAATTTTCCTGTGAGAGGAGTTCGTATTAAGTCATTTGATTACTTTTATTGTATAGGCTTAACTGCAAGTAGTGATAATCTTAAAGAAAATTTCAATTTGTGGTAAATTTTCCTGAAAGAAGACTTCGTATTAAAATCACTTGATTACTTTCATATTAAAGACTTACGTGCAAGCAGCGATAATTTTAAGAAAATTTCAATTTGTGTTGAATTTTCCTGTAACAGGATTTCGTACTAAGTCATTTGATGACTTTTATTGTATAGGCTTATCTGAAAGCAGTGATAATTTTAAAGAAAATTTCAATTTGTGGTAAATTTTCCTGAAAGAGGACTTCGTCTTAAATCACTTGAATACTTTCATTGTCAAGAATTACCTGGAAGCAGTGATAATTTAAAAAAAAATTTTAATTTGTGGTGAATTTTCTTGAAAGAAGACTACGTATTAAAATCAATTGGCTACTTTCATTGTACAGACTTACCTGCAAGCAGTGATAATTTAAAAAAAAATTTCGTTTCGTGGTAAATTTTCCAGAAAGAGGACTTCGTGTTAAGTCATTTGATTACTTTCATCAGCAACGCTTACCTGAAAGTAGTGATAATTTGAAAGAAAATTCCAATTTGTGGTGAATTTACCTGAAACAACACTTCGTATTAATTCACTTGATTACTTTCATTGTACAGACTTACCTGCAAGCAGAGATAATTTTAAAGGTATTTTCAATTTGTGTGGAATTTTTCTGAAAGCGGACGTCGTATTAAAATCACTTGACTAATTTCATTGTACAGACTTATATGCATGCAGTGATAATTGTAAAGAAAATTTCAATTTGTGGTGAATTTTCCTGTAAGAGGATTTGGTATTAAATCATTTGATTACTTTCATCAGTTACGCTTACCTGCAAGCAGTGATAATTTTAAAGAAAGTGTCAATTTTTGGTGAATTTTCATGAAAAACGAGTTCGTGTCAAAACATTTGATTACTTTCATTGTATAGACCTACCTGCAAGTAGCTATAATTTTAAAGAAAATTTCAATGAGTGGACAATTTTCCTGAAAAAAGACTTCGTATTAAAATCACTTGATTATTTTCATTGTACAGACTTATTTGCAAGCAGTGATAATTTTAAAGAAAATTTCAATTTGTGGTGAATTTTCCTGTAAGAGGATTTGGTATTAAATCATTTGAATACATTCATCAGTTACGCTTACCTGCAAGCAGTGATAAATTTAAAGAAAGTTTCAATTTTTGGTGAATTTTCCTGAAAAACGAGTTCGTATCAAAACATTTGATTACTTTCATTGTATAGACATACCTGCAAGTAGTTATAATTTTAAAGAAAATTTCAATGTGTGGTAAATTTTCCTCAAAAAAGACTTCGTATTAAAATCACTTGATTACTTACTTTCATGTTAAAGAGTTACGTGCAAGCAGCGATAATTTTAAGAAAATTTCAATTTGTGTTGAATTTTCCTATAAGAGGATTTCATATTAAGTCATTTGATGACTTTTATTGTATAGGCTTATCTGCAAGTAGTGATAATTTTAACGAAAATTTCAATTTGTGGTAAATTTTCCTGAAAGAGGACTTCGTATTAAATCACTTGAATACTTTCATTGTCAAGAATTACCTGGAAGCAGTGATAATTTTAAAGAAAATTTTAATTTGTTGTGAATTTTCTTGAAAGAAGACTTCGTATTAAAATCAATTGGCTACTTTCATTGTACAGACTTACCTGCAACCAGTGATAATTTTAAAAAAAATTTCGTTTCGTGGTAAATTTTCCAGAAAGAGGACTTCTTGTTAAGTCATTTAATTACTTTCATCAGCTACGCTTACCTGAAAGTAGTGATAATTTAAAAGAAAATTCCAATTTGTGGTGAATTTACCTGACACAACACTTCGTATTAAATCATTTGATTACTTTCATTGTACAGACTTACCTGCAAGCAGAGATAATTTTAAAAAAAATTTCAATTTGTGTGGAATTTTTCTGAAAGAGGACTTCGTATTAAATTCACTTGATTACTTTCATTGTACAGACTTATCTGCATGCAGTGATAATTTTAAAGAAAATTTCAATTTGTGGGGAATTTTCCTGTAAGAAGATATGGTATTAAATCATTTCATTACTTTCATCAGTTACGCTTACCTGCAAGCAGTGATAATTTTTAAGAAAGTTTCAATTTTTGGTGAATTTTCCTGAAAAACGAGTTCGTATCAAAACATTTGATTACTTTCATTGTATAGACCTACCTGCCAATAGTTATAATTTTAAAGAAAATTTAAATGTGTGGTAAATTTTCCTGAAAAAAGACTTCGTATTAAAATCACTTGATTACTTTCATATTAAAGACTTACGTGCAAGCAGCGATAATTTTAAGAACATTTAAATTTTGTGTTGAATTTTCCTGTGAGAGGAGTTCGTAATAAGTCATTTGATTACTTTTATTGTATAGGCTTATCTGCAAGCAGTGATAATGTTAAAGAAAATTTCAATTTGTGGTAAATTTTCCTGAAAGAAGACTTCGTATTAAATCACTTGATTACTTTCATATTAAAGACTTACGTGCAAGCAGCGCTAATTTTAAGAAAATTTCAATTTGTGTTGAATTTTCCTGTAAGAGGATTTCGTATTAAGTCATTTGATTTTTTTTATTGTATAGGCTTACTTGCAAGCAGTGATAATTTTAAAGAAAGTGTCAAATTTTGGTGAATTTTCCTGAAAAACGAGCTCGTATCAAAACATTTGGTTACTTTCATTGTATAGACCTATCTGCAAGCAGTTATAATTTTAAAGAAAATTTCAATGTGTGGTAAATTTTCCTGAAAATAGACTTCAAATTAAAATCACTGGATTACTTTCATATTAAAGACTTACGTGCAAGCAGCGATAATTTTGAGAAAATTTCAATTTGTGTTGAATTTTCCTGTAAGAGGATTTCGTATTAAGTCATTTGATGACTTTTATTGTCAAGAATTACCTGGAAGCAGTGATAATTTTAAAGAAAATTTTAATTTGTTGTGAATTTTCTTGTAAGAAGACTTCGTATTAAAATCAATTGGCTACTTTCATTGTACAGACTTACCTGCAATCAGTGATAATTTAAAAAAAATTTCGTTTCGTGGTAAATTTTCCAGAAAGAGGACTTCGTGTTAAGTCATTTAATTACTTTCATCAGCTACGCTTACCTGAAAGTAGTGATAATTTAAAAGAAAATTCCAATTTGTGGTGAATTTACCGGAAACAGCTCTTCGTATTAAATCATTTGATTACATTCATTGTACAGACTTAACTGCAAGCAGCGATAATTTTAAAGGAAATATCAATTTGTGTGGAATTTTTCTGAAAGCGGACTTCGTATTAAAATCTCTTGATTATTTTCATTGTACAGACTTATCTGCAAGCAGTGATAATTTTAAAGAAAATTTTAATTGGTGGTGAATTTTCCTGTAAGAGGATTTGGTATTAAATCATTTGAATACATTCATCAGTTACGCTTACCTGCAAGCAGTGATAATTTTAAAGAAAGTTTCAATTTTTTGTGAATTTTCCTGAAAAACGAGTTCGTATCAAAACATTTGATTACTTTCATTGTATAGACCTACCTGCAAGTAGTTATAATTTTAAAGAAAATTTCAACGTGTGGTAAATTTTCCTGAAAAAAGACTTCGTATTAAAATCACTTGATTACTTTCATATTAAAGACTTACGTGCAAGCAGCGATAATTTTAAGAAAATTTCAATTTGTGTTGGATTTTTCTGTAAGAGGATTTCGTATTAAGTCATTTGATAATTTTTATTGTATAGGCTTATCTGCAAGCAGTGATAATTTTAAAGAAAATTTCAATTTATGGTAAGTTTTCAAGAAAAAGGTCTTCGAATTAAATCACTTGATTACTTTCATTGTCAAGAATTACCTGGAAGCAGTGATAATTTTAAAGAAAATTTTAATTTGTGGTGAATTTTCTTGAAAGAAGACTTCGTATTAAACTCAATTGGCTACTTTCATTGTACAGACTTACCTGCAAGCAGTGATAATTTAAAAAAAAAATTCGTTTCGTGGTAAATTTTCCAGAAAGAGGACTTCGTGTTAAGTCATTTGATTACTGTCATCATCTACGCTTACCTGAAAGTAGTGATAATTTGAAAGAAAATTCCAATATGTGGTGAATTTACCTGAAACAACACTTCGTATTAATTCACCTGATTACTTTCATTGTACAGACTTACCTGCAAGCAGAGGTAATTTTAAAGAAATTTTCAATTTGTGTGGAATTTTTCTGAAAGTTGACTTCGTATTAAAATCACTTTATTACTTTCATTGTACAGACTTATCTGCATGCAGTGATAATTTTAAAGAAAATTTCAATTTGTGGTGAATTTTCCTGTAAGAGGATTTGGTATTAAATCATTTGATTACTTTCATCAGTTACGCTTACGTGCAAGCAGTGATAATTTTAAAGAAAGTGTCATTTTTTGGTGAATTTTCATGAAAAACGAGTTCGTATCAAAACATTTGATTACTTTCATTGTATAGACCTACCTGCAAGTAGCTATAATTTTAAAGAAAATTTCAATGAGTGGTAAATTTTCCTGAAAAAAGACTTCGTATTAAAATCACTTGATTACTTTCATATTAAAAACTTACGTGCAAGCAGCGATAATTTTGAGAAAATTTCAATTTGTGTTGAATTTTCCTGTAAGAGGATTTCGTATTAAGTCATTTGATTACTTTTATTGTATAGGCTTATCTGCAAGTAGTGATAATTTTAAAGAAAATTTCAATTTGTGGTAAATTTTCCTGAAAGAGGACTTCGTATTAAATCACTGGAATAATTTCATTGTCAAGATTTACCTGGAAGCAGTGATAATTTTAAAGAAAATTTTAATTTGTTGTGAATTTTCTTGAAAGAAGACTTCGTATTAAAATCAATTGGCTACTTTCATTGTACAGACTTACCTGCAAGCAGTGATAATTTAAAAAAAATTTCGTTTCGTGGTAAATTTTCCAGAAAGAGGACTTCGTGTTAAGTCATTTGATTACTTTCATCAGCTACGTTTACCTGAAAGTAGTGATAATTTAAAAGAAAATTCCAATTTGTGGTGAAATTACCTGAAACAACACTTCGTATTAAATCATTTGATTACTTTCATTGTACAGACTTATCTGCATGCAGTGATAATTTTAAAGAAAATTTCAATTTGTGGTGAATTTTCCTGTAAGAGGATTTGGTATTAAATCATTTGATTACTTTCATCAGTTACGCTTACCTGCAAGCAGTGATAATTTTAAAGAAAGTTTCAATTATTGGTGAATTTTCCTGAAAAACGAGTTCGTATCAAAACATTTGATTACTTTCATTGTATAGACCTACCTGCCAATAGTTATAATTTTAAAGAAAATTTAAATGTGTGGTAAATTTTCCTGAAAAAAGACTTCGTATTAAAATCACTTGATTACTTTCATATTAAAGACTTACGTGCAAGCAGCGATAATTTTAAGAAAATTTAAATTTTGTGTTGAATTTTCCTGTGAGAGGATTTCGTATTAAGTCATTTGTTTACTCTTATTGTATAGGCTTATCTGCAAGTACTGATAATCTTAAAGAAAATTTCAATTTGTGGTAAATTTTCCTGAAAGAAGACTTCGTATTAAATCACTTGATTACTTTCATTGTCAAGAATTACCTGGAAGCAGTGATAATTTGAAAAAAAATTTTAATTTGTGGTGAATTTTCTTGAAAGAAGACTACGTATTAAAATCAATTGGCTACTTTCATTGTACAGACTTACCTGCAAGCAGTGATAATTTAAAAAAAAATTTCGTTTCGTGGTAAATTTTCCAGAAAGAGGACTTGGTGTTAAGTCATTTGATTACTTTCATCAGCAACGCTTACCTGAAAGTAGTGATAATTTGAAAGAAAATTCCAATTTGTGGTGAATTTACCTGAAACAACACTTCGTATTAATTCACTTGATTACTTTCATTGTAACAGACTTACCTGCAAGCAGAGATAATTTTAAAGGTATTTTCAATTTGTGTGGAAATTTTCTGAAAGCGGACTTCGTATTAAAATCACTTGACTAATTTCATTGTACAGACTTATATGAATGCAGTGATAATTGTAAAGAAAATTTCAATTTGTGGTGAATTTTTCGGTAAGAGGATTTGGTATTAAATCATTTGATTACTTCCATCAGTTACGCTTACCTGCAAGCAATGATAATTTTAAAGAAAGTGTCAATTTTTGGTGAATTTTCATGAAAAACGAGTTCGTGTCAAAACATTTGATTACTTTCATTGTATAGACCTACCTGCAAGTAGCTATAATTTCAAAGAAAATTTCAATGAGTGGACAATTTTCCTGAAAAAAGACTTCGTATTAAAATCACTTGATTATTTTCATTGTACAGACTTATTTGCAAGCAGTGATAATTTTAAAGAAAATTTCAATTTGTGGTGAATTTTCCTGTAAGAGGATTTGGTATTAAATCATTTGAATACATTCATCAGTTACGCTTACCTGCAAGCAGTGATAATTTTAAAGAAAGTTTCAATTTTTGGTGAATTTTCCTGAAAAACGAGTTCGTATCAAAAAATTTGATTACTTTCATTGTATAGACATACCTGCAAGTAGTTATAATTTTAAAGAAAATTTCAATGTGTGGTAAATTTTCCTCAAAAAAGACTTCGTATTAAAATCACTTGATTACTTACTTTCATGTTAAAGAGTTACGTGCAAGCAGCGATAATTTTAAGAAAATTTCAATTTGTGTTGAATTTTCCTATAAGAGGATTTCATATTAAGTCATTTGATGACTTTTATTGTATAGGCTTATCTGCAAGTAGTGATAATTTTAACGAAAATTTCAATTTGTGGTAAATTTTCCTGAAAGAGGACTTCGTACTAAATCACTTGAATACTTTCATTGTCAAGAATTACCTGGAAGCAGTGATAATTTTAAAGAAAATTTTAATTTGTTGTGAATTTTCTTGAAAGACGACTTCGTATTAAAATCAATTGGCTACTTTCATTGTACAGACTTACCTGCAACCAGTGATAATTTTAAAAAAAATTTCGTTTCGTGGTAAATTTTCCAGAAAGAGGACTTCGTGTTAAGTCATTTAATTACTTTCATCAGCTACGCTTACCTGAAAGTAGTGATAATTTAAAAGAAAATTCCAATTTGTGGTGAATTTACCTGACACAACACTTCGTATTAAATCATTTGATTACTTTCATTGTACAGACTTACCTGCAAGCAGAGATAATTTTAAAAAAAATTTCAATTTGTGTGGAATTTTTCTGAAAGCGGACTGCGTATTAAAATCACTTGATTACTTTCATTGTACAGACTTATCTGCATGCAGTGATAATTTTAAAGAAAATTTCAATTTGTGGTGAATTTTCCTGTAAGAGGATTTGGTATTAAATCATTTGATTACTTTCATCAGTTACGCTTACCTGCAAGCAGTGATAATTTTTAAGAAAGTTTCAATTTTTGGTGAATTTTCCTGAAAAACGAGTTCGTATCAAAACATTTGATTACTTTCATTGTGTAGACCTACCTGCCAATAGTTATAATTTTAAAGAAAATTTAAATGTGTGGTAAATTTTCCTGAAAAAAGACTTCGTATTAAAATCACTTGATTACTTTCATATTAAAGACTTACGTGCAAGCAGCGATAATTTTAAGAAAATTTAAATTTTTTGTTGAATTTTCCTGTGAGAGGAGTTCGTATTAAGTCATTTGATTACTTTTATTGTATAGGCTTATCTGCAAGCAGTGATAATCTTAAAGAAAATTTCAATTTGTGGTAAATTTTCCTGAAAGAAGACTTCGTATTAAATCACTTGATTGCTTTCATTTTCAAGAATTACCTGGAAGCAGTGATAATTTGAAAAAAAATTTCAATTTGTGGTGAATTTTCTTGAAAGAAGACTACGTGTTAAAATCAATTGGCTACTTTCGTTGTACAGACTTACCTGCAAGAAGTGATAATTTAAAAAAAATTTCGTTTCGTGGTAAATTTTCCAGAAAGAGGACTTCGTGTTAAGTCATTTGATTACTTTCATCAGCAACGCTTACCTGAAAGTAGTGATAATTTGAAAGAAAATTCCAATTTCTGGTGAATTTACCTGAAATAACACATCGTATTAATTCACTTGATTACTTTCATTGTACAGACTTACCTGCAAGCAGGGATAATTTTAAAGTTATTTTCAATTTGTGTGGAATTTTTCTGAAAGCGGACTTCGTATTAAAATCACTTGACTAATTTCATTGTACAGACTTATATGCATGCAGTGATAATTTTAAAGAAAATTTCAATTTTTGGTGAATTTTCCTGAAAACGAGTTCGTATCAAAACATTTGAGTACTTTTATTGTATAGACCTACCTGCCAATAGTTATAATTTTAAAGAAAATTTAAATGTGTGGTAAATTATCCTGAAAAAAGACTTCGTATTAAAATCACTTGATTACTTTCATATTAAAGACTTACGTGCAAGCAGCGATAATTTTAAGAAAATTTCAATTTGTGTTGGATTTTTCTGTAAGAGGATTTCGTATTAAGTCATTTGATGATTTTTATTGTATAGGCTTATCTGCAACCAGTGATAATTTTAAAGAAAATTTCAATTTATGGTAAGTTTTCCAGAAAAAGGTCTTCGAATTAAATCACTTGATTACTTTCATTGTCAAGGATTACCTGGAAGCAGTGATAATTTTAAAGAAAATTTTAATTTGTGGTGAATTTTCTTGAAAGAAGACTTCGTATTAAAATCAATTGGCTACTTTCATTGTACAGACTTACCTGCAAGCAGTGATAATTTAAAAAAAAATTTCGTTTCGTGGTAAATTTTCCAGAAAGAGGACTTCGTGTTAAGTCATTTGATTACTGTCATCATCTACGCTTACCTGAAAGTAGTGATAATTTGAGAGAAAATTCCAATATGTGGTGAATTTACCTGAAACAACACTTCGTATTAATTCACTTGATTACTTTCATTGTACAGACTTACCTGCAAGCAGAGGTAATTTTAAAGAAATTTTCAATTTGTGTGGAATTTTTCTGAAAGCAGACTTCGTATTAAAATCACTTGATTACTTTCATTGTACAGACTTATCTGCATGCAGTGATAATTTTAAAGAAAATTTCAATTTGTGGTGAATTTTCCTGTAAGAGGATTTGGTATTAAATCATTTGATTACTTTCATCAGTTACGCTTACCTGCAAGCAGTGATAATTTTAAAGAAAGTGTCATTTTTTGGTGAATTTTCATGAAAAACGAGTTCGTATCAAAACATTTGATTACTTTCATTGTATAGACCTACCTGCAAGTAGCTATAATTTTAAAGAAAATTTCAATGAGTGGTAAATTTTCCTGAAAAAAGACTTCGTATTAAAATCACTTGATTATTTTCATTGTACAGACTTATCTGCAAGCAGTGATAATTTTAAAGAAAATTTCAATTTGTGGTGAATTTTCCTGTAAGAGGATTTGGTATTAAATCATTTGAATACATTCATCAGTTACGCTTACCTGCAAGCAGTGATAATTTTAAAGAAAGTTTCAATTTTTGGTGAATTTTCCTGAAAAACGAGTTCGTATCAAAACATTTGATTACTTTCATTGTATAGACATACCTGCAAGTAGTTATAATTTTAAAGAAAATTTAAATGTGTGGTAAATTATCCTGAAAAAAGACTTCGTATTAAAATCACTTGATTACTTTCATATTAAAGACTTACGTGCAAGCAGCGATAATTTTAAGAAAATTTCAATTTGTGTTGGATTTTTCTGTAAGAGGATTTCGTATTAAGTCATTTGATGATTTTTATTGTATAGGCTTATCTGCAACCAGTGATAATTTTAAAGAAAATTTCAATTTATGGTAAGTTTTCCAGAAAAAGGTCTTCGAATTAAATCACTTGATTACTTTCATTGTCAAGGATTACCTGGAAGCAGTGATAATTTTAAAGAAAATTTTAATTTGTGGTGAATTTTCTTGAAAGAAGACTTCGTATTAAAATCAATTGGCTACTTTCATTGTACAGACTTACCTGCAAGCAGTGATAATTTAAAAAAAAATTTCGTTTCGTGGTAAATTTTCCAGAAAGAGGACTTCGTGTTAAGTCATTTGATTACTGTCATCATCTACGCTTACCTGAAAGTAGTGATAATTTGAGAGAAAATTCCAATATGTGGTGAATTTACCTGAAACAACACTTCGTATTAATTCACTTGATTACTTTCATTGTACAGACTTACCTGCAAGCAGAGGTAATTTTAAAGAAATTTTCAATTTGTGTGGAATTTTTCTGAAAGCAGACTTCGTATTAAAATCACTTGATTACTTTCATTGTACAGACTTATCTGCATGCAGTGATAATTTTAAAGAAAATTTCAATTTGTGGTGAATTTTCCTGTAAGAGGATTTGGTATTATATCATTTGAATACATTCATCAGTTACGCTTACCTGCAAGCAGTGATAATTTTAAAGAAAGTTTCAATTTTTGGTGAATTTTCCTGAAAAACGAGTTCGTATCAAAACATTTGATTACTTTCATTGTATAGACCTACCTGCAAGTAGTTATAATTTTAAAGAAAATTTCAACGTGTGGCAAATTTTCCTGAAAAAAGACTTCGTATTAAAATCACTTGATTACTTTCATATTAAAGACTTACGTGCAAGCAGCGATAATTTTAAGAAAATTTCAATTTGTGTTGGATTTTTCTGTAAGAGGATTTCGTATTAAGTCATTTGATGATTTTTATTGTATAGGCTTATCTGCAACCAGTGATAATTTTAAAGAAAATTTCAATTTATGGTAAGTTTTCCAGAAAAAGGTCTTCGAATTAAATCACTTGATTACCTGGAAGCAGTGATAATTTTAAAGAAAATTTTAATTTGTGGTGAATTTTCTTGAAAGAAGACTTCGTATTAAAATCAATTGGCTACTTTCATTGTACAGACTTACCTGCAAGCAGTGATAATTTAAAAACAAATTTCGTTTCGTGGTAAATTTTCCAGAAAGAGGACTTCGTGTTAAGTCATTTGATTACTGTCATCATCTACGCTTACCTGAAAGTAGTGATAATTTGAGAGAAAATTCCAATATGTGGTGAATTTACCTGAAACAACACTTCGTATTAATTCACTTGATTACTTTCATTGTACAGACTTACCTGCAAGCAGAGGTAATTTTAAAGAAATTTTCAATTTGTGTGGAATTTTTCTGAAAGCAGACTTCGTATTAAAATCACTTGATTACTTTCATTGTACAGACTTATCTGCATGCAGTGATAATTTTAAAGAAAATTTCAATTTGTGGTGAATTTTCCTGTAAGAGGATTTGGTATTAAATCATTTGATTACTTTCATCAGTTACGCTTACCTGCAAGCAGTGATAATTTTAAAGAAAGTGTCATTTTTTGGTGAATTTTCATGAAAAACGAGTTCGTATCAAAACATTTGATTACTTTCATTGTATAGACCTACCTGCAAGTAGCTATAATTTTAAAGAAAATTTCAATGAGTGGTAAATTTTCCTGAAAAAAGACTTCGTATTAAAATCACTTGATTATTTTCATTGTACAGACTTATCTGCAAGCAGTGATAATTTTAAAGAAAATTTCAATTTGTGGTGAATTTTCCTGTAAGAGGATTTGGTATTAAATCATTTGAATACATTCATCAGTTACGCTTACCTGCAAGCAGTGATAATTTTAAAGAAAGTTTCAATTTTTGGTGAATTTTCCTGAAAAACGAGTTCGTATCAAAACATTTGATTACTTTCATTGTATAGACATACCTGCAAGTAGTTATAATTTTAAAGAAAATTTCAATGTGTGGTAAATTTTCCTGAAAATAGACTTCGTATTAAAATCACTGGATTACTTTCATATTAAAGACTTACGTGCAAGCAGCGATAATTTTGAGAAAATTTCAATTTGTGTTGAATTTTCCTGTAAGAGGATTTCGTATTAAGTCATTTGATTACTTTTATTGTATAGGCTTATCTCCAAGTAGTGATAATTTTAAAGAAAATTTCAATTTGTGGTAAATTTTCCTGAAAGAGGACTTCGTATTAAATCACTTGAAGTCTTTCATTGTCAAGAATTACCTGGAAGCAGTGATAATTTTAAAGAAAATTTTAATTTGTTGTGAATTTTCTTGAAAGAAGACTTCGTATTAAAATCAATTGGCTACTTTCATTGTACAGACTTACCTGCAAGCAGTGATAATTTTAAAAAAAATTTCGTTTCGTGGTAAATTTTCCAGAAAGAGGACTTCGTGTTAAGTCATTTGATTACTTTCATCAGCTACGTTTACCTGAAAGTAGTGATAATTTAAAAGAAAATTCCAATTTGTGGTGAAATTACCTGAAACAACACTTCGTATTAAATCATTTGATTACATTCATTGTACAGACTTATCGGCAAGCAGTGATAATTTTAAAGAAAATTTCAATTTGTGGTGAATTTTCCTGTAAGAGGATTTGGTATTAAATCATTTGAATACATTCATCAGTTACGCTTACCTGCAAGCAGTGATAATTTTAAAGAAAGTTTCAATTTTTGGTGAATTTTCCTGAAAAACGAGTTCGTATCAAAACATTTGATTACTTTCATTGTATAGACATACCTGCAAGTAGTTATAATTTTAAAGAAAATTTCAATGTGTGGTAAATTTTCCTGAAAATAGACTTCGTATTAAAATCACTGGATTACTTTCATATTAAAGACTTACGTGCAAGCAGCGATAAATTTGAGAAAATTTCAATTTGTGTTGAATTTTCCTGTGAGAGGATTTCGTATTAAGTCATTTGTTTACTTTTATTGTATAGGCTTATCTGCAAGTAGTGATAATCTTAAAGAAAATTTCAATTTGTGGTAAATTTTCCTGAAAGAAGACTTCGTCTTAAATCACTTGATTACTTTCATTGTCAAGAATTACCTGGAAGCAGTGATAATTTGAAAGAAAATTTTAATTTGTGGTGAATTTTCTTGAAAGAAGGCTACGTATTAAAATCAATTGGCTACTTTCATTGTACAGACTTACCTGCAAGCAGTGATTATTTAAAAAAAAATTTCGATTCGTGTTAAATTTTCCAGAAAGAGGACTTCGTGTTAAGTCATTTGATTACTTTCATCAGCAACGCTTACCTGAAAGTAGTGATAATTTGAAAGAAAATTCCAATTTGTGGTGAATTTACCTGAAACAACACTTCGTATTAATTCACTTGATTACTTTCATTGTACAGACTTGCCTGCAAGCAGAGATAATTTTAAAGGTATTTTCAATTTGTGTGGAATTTTTCTGAAAGCGGACTTCGTATTAAAATCACTTGACTAATTTCATTGTACAGACTTATATGCATGCAGTGATAATTGAAAAGAAAATTTCAATTTGTGGTGAATTTTTTGGTAAGAGGATTTGGTATTAAATCATTTGATTACTTTCATCAGTTACGCTTACCTGCAAGCAGTGATAATTTTAAAGAAAGTGTCAATTTTTGGTGAATTTTCATGAAAAACGAGTTCGTGTCAAAACATTTGATTAATTTCATATAGACCTACCTGCAAGTAGCTATAATTTTAAAGAAAATTTCAATGAGTGGACAATTTTCCTGAAAAAAGTTCGTATTAAAATCACTTGATTATTTTCATTGTACAGACTTATCTGCAAGCAGTGATAATTTTAAAGAAAATTTCAATTTGTGGTGAATTTTCCTGTAAGAGGATTTGGTACTAAATCATTTGAATACATTCATCAGTTACGCTTACCTGCAAGCAGTGATAATTTTAAAGAAAGTTTCAATTTTTGGTGAATTTTCCTGAAAAACGAGTTCGTATCAAAACATTTGATTACTTTCATTGTATAATTACTTTCATCAGCTACGCTTAAATGAAAGTAGTGATAATTTAAAAGAAAATTCCAATTTGTGGTGAATTTACCTGACACAACACTTCGTATTAAATAATTTGATTACTTTCATTGTACAGACTTACCTGCAAGCAGAGATAATTTTAAAAAAAATTTCAATTTGTGTGGAATTTTTCTGAAAGCGGACTTCGTACTAAAATCACTTGATTACTTTCATTGTACAGACTTGTCTGCATGAAGTGATAATTTTAAAGAAAATTTCAATTTGTGGTGAATTTTCCTGTAAGAGGATTTGGTATTAAATCATTTGATTACTTTCATCATTTACGCTTACCTGCAAGCAGTGATAATTTTTAAGAAAGTTTCAATTTTTGGTGAATTTTCCTGAAAAACGAGTTCGTATCAAAACATTTGATTACTTTCATTGTATAGACCTACCTGCCAATAGTTATAATTTTAAAGAAAATTTAAATGTGTGGTAAATTTTCCTGAAAAAAGACTTCGTATTAAAATCACTTGATTACATTCATATTAAAGACTTACGTGCAAGCAGCGATAATTTTAAGAAAATTTAAATTTCGTGTTGAATTTTCCTGTGAGAGGAGTTCGTATTAAGTCATTTGATTACTTTTATTGTATAGGCTTATCTGCAAGCAGTGATAATCTTAAAGAAAATTTCAATTTGTGGTAAATTTTCCTGAAAGAAGACTTCGTATTAAATCACTTGATTGCTTTCATTGTCAAGAATTACCTGGAAGCAGTGATAATTTGAAAAAAAATTTCAATTTCTGGTGAATTTTCTTGAAAGAAGACTACGTGTTAAAATCAATTGGCTACTTTCATTGTACAGACTTACCTGCAAGCAGTGATAATTTTAAAAAAAATTTCGTTTCGTGGTAAATTTTCCAGAAAGAGGACTTCGTGTTAAGTCATTTGATTACTTTCATCAGCTACGTTTACCTGAAAGTAGTGATAATTTAAAAGAAAATTCCAATTTGTGGTGAAATTACCTGAAACAACACTTCGTATTAAATCATTTGATTACTTTCATTGTACAGACTTATATGCATGCAGTGATAATTGTAAAGAAAATTTCAATTTGTGGTGAATTTTTCGGTAAGAGGATTTGGTATTAAATCATTTGATTACTTTCATCAGTTACGCTTACCTGCAGGCAGTGATAATTTTAAAGAAAGTGTACCTACCTGCAAGTAGCTATAATTTTAAAGAAAATTCCAATGAGTGGACAATTTTCCTGAAAAAAGACTTCGTATTAAAATCACTTGATTATTTTCATTGTACTGACTTATCTGCAAGCAGTGATAATTTTAAAGAAAATTTCAATTTGTGGTGAATTTTCCTGTAAGAGGATTTGGTATTAAATCATTTGAATACATTCATCAGTTACGCTTACCTGCAAGCAGTGATAATTTTAAAGAAAGTTTCAATTTTTGGTGAATTTTCCTGAAAAACGAGTTCGTATCAAAACATTTGATTACTTTCATTGTATAGACATACCTGCAAGTAGTTATAATTTTAAAGAAAATTTCAATGTGTGGTAAATTTTCCTCAAAAAAGACTTCGTATTAAAATCACTTGATTACTTACTTTCATGTTAAAGAGTTACGTGCAAGCAGCGATAATTTTAAGAAAATTTCAATTTGTGTTGAATTTTCCTGTAAGAGGATTTCATATTAAGTCATTTGATGACTTTTATTGTATAGGCTTATCTGCAAGTAGTGATAATTTTAACGATAATTTCAATTTGTGGTAAATTTTCCTGAAAGAGGACTTCGTATTAAATCACTTGAATACTTTCATTGTCAAGAATTACCTGGAAGCAGTGATAATTTTAAAGAAAATTGTAATTTGTTGTGAATTTTCTTGAAAGAAGACTTCGTATTAAAATCAATTGGCTACTTTCATTGTACAGACTTACCTGCAAGCAGTGATAATTTTAAAAAAAATTTCGTTTCGTGGTAAATTTTCCAGAAAGAGGACTTCGTGTTAGGTCATTTGATTACTTTCATCAGCTACGTTTACCTGAAAGTAGTGATAATTTAAAAGAAAATTCCAATTTCTGGTGAAATTACCTGAAACAACACTTCGTATTAAATCATTTGATTACTTTCATTGTACAGACTTATCTGCATGCAGTGATAATTTTAAAGAAAATTTCAATTTGTGGTGAATTTTCCTGTAAGAGGATTTGGTATTAAATCATTTGATTACTTTCATCAGTTAGGCTTACCTGCATGCAGTGATAATTTTAAAGAAAGTTTCAATTTTTGGTGAATTTTCCTGAAAAACGAGTTCGTATCAAAACATTTGATTACTTTCATTGTATAGACCTGCCTGCCCATAGTTATAATTTTAAAGAAAATTTAAATGTGTGGTAAATTTTCCTGAAAAAAGACTTCGTATTAAAATCACTTGATTACTTTCATATTAAAGACTTACGTGCAAGCAGCGATAATTTTAAGAAAATTTAAATTTTGTGTTGAATTTTCCTGTGAGAGGATTTCGTATTAAGTCATTTGTTTACTTTTATTGTATAGGCTTATCTGCAAGTAGTGATAATCTTAAAGAAAATTTCAATTTGTGGTAAATTTTCCTGAAAGAAGACTTCGTATTAAATCACTTGAATACTTTCATTGTCAAGAATTACCTGGAAGCAGTGATAATTTGAAAAAAAATTTTAATTTGTGGTGAATTTTCTTGAAAGAAGACTACGTATTAAAATCAATTGGCTACTTTCATTGTACAGACTTACCTGCAAGCAGTGATAATTTAAAAAAAAATTTCGTTTCGTGGTAAATTTTCCAGAAAGAGGACTTCGTGTTAAGTCATTTGATTACTTTCATCAGCAACGCTTACCTGAATGTAGTGATAATTTGAAAGAAAATTCCAATTTGTGGTGAATTTACCTGAAACAACACTTCGTTTTAATTCACTTGATTACTTTCATTGTACAGACTTACCTGCAAGCAGAGATAATTTTAAAGGTATTTTCAATTTGTGTGGAATTTTTCTGAAAGCGGACTTCGTATAAAAATCACTTGACTAATTTCTTGTATAGACTTATATGCATGCAGTGATAATTGTAAAGAAAATTTCAATTTGTGGTGAATTTTTCGGTAAGAGGATTTGGTATTAAATCATTTGATTACTTTCATCAGTTACGCTTACCTACAAGCAGTAATAATTTTAAAGAAAGTGTCAATTTTTGGTGAATTTTCATGAAAAACGAGTTCGTGTCAAAACATTTGATTACTTTCATTGTATAGACCTACATGCAAGTAGCTATAATTTTAAAGAAAATTTCAATGAGTGGACAATTTTCCTGAAAAAAGACTTCGTATTAAAATCACTTGATTATTTTCATTGTACAGACTTATCTGCAAGCAGTGATAATTTTAAAGAAAATTTCAATTTGTGGTGAATTTTCCTGTAAGAGGATTTGGTATTAAATCATTTGAATACATTCATCAGTTACGCTTACCTGCAAGCAGTGATAATTTTAAAGAAAGTTTCAATTTTTGGTGAATTTTCCTGAAAAACGAGTTCGTATCAAAACATTTGATTACTTTCATTGTATAGACATACCTGCAAGTAGTTATAATTTTAAAGAAAATTTCAATGTGGTAAATTTTCCTCAAAAAAGACTTCGTATTAAAATCACTTGATTACTTACTTTCATGTTAAAGAGTTACGTGCAAGCAGCGATAATTTTAAGAAAATTTCAATTTGTGTTGAATTTTCCTGTAAGAGGATTTCATATTAAGTCATTTGATGACTTTTATTGTATAGGCTTATCTGCAAGTAGTGATAATTTTAACAAAAATTTCAATTTGTGGTAAATTTTCCTGAAAGAGGACTTCGTATTAAATCACTTGAATACTTTCATTGTCAAGAATTACCTGGAAGCAGTGATAATTTTAAAGAAAATTTTAATTTGTTGTGAATTTTCTTGAAAGAAGACTTCGTATTAAAATCAATAGGCTACTTTCATTGTACAGACTTACCTGCAACCAGTGATAATTTAAAAAAAAATTTCGTTTCGTGGTAAATTTTCCAGAAAGAGGACTTCGTGTTAAGTCATTTAATTACTTTCATCAGCTACGCTTACCTGAAAGTAGTGATAATTTAAAAGAAAATTCCAATTTGTGGTGAATTTACCTGACACAACACTTCGTATTAAATAATTTGATTACTTTCATTGTACAGACTTACCTGCAAGCAGAGATAATTTTAAAAAAAATTTCAATTTGTGTGGAATTTTTCTGAAAGCGGACTTCGTACTAAAATCACTTGATTACTTTCATTGTACAGACTTATCTGCATGCAGTGATAATTTTAAAGAAAATTTCAATTTGTGGTGAATTTTCCTGTAAGAGGATTTGGTATTAAATCATTTGATTACTTTCATCAGTTACGCTTACCTGCAAGCAGTGATAATTTTTAAGAAAGTTTCAATTTTTGGTGAATTTTCCTGAAAAACGAGTTCGTATCAAAACATTTGATTACTTTCATTGTATAGACCTACCTGCCAATAGTTATAATTTTAAAGAAAATTTAAATGTGTGGTAAATTTTCCTGAAAAAAGACTTCGTATTAAAATCACTTGATTACTTTCATATTAAAGACTTACGTGCAAGCAGCGATAATTTTAAGAAAATTTAAATTTTGTGTTGAACTTTCCTGTGAGAGGAGTTCGTATTAAGTCATTTGATTACTTTTATTGT
This sequence comes from Dioctria rufipes, assembly GCA_963924295.1. Taxonomy (NCBI): domain Eukaryota; kingdom Metazoa; phylum Arthropoda; class Insecta; order Diptera; family Asilidae; genus Dioctria; species Dioctria rufipes. Next base: position 142,279,694 of record OZ002740.1, read on the forward strand.
ATAGGCTTATCTGCAAGCAGTGATAATCTTAAAGAAAATTTCAATTTGTGGTAAATTTTCCTGAAAGAAGACTTCGTATTAAATCACTTGATTGCTTTCATTGTCAAGAATTACCTGGAAGCAGTGATAATTTGAAAAAAAATTTCAATTTCTGGTGAATTTTCTTGAAAGAAGACTACGTGTTAAAATCAATTGGCTACTTTCATTGTACAGACTTACCTGCAAGCAGTGATAATTTTAAAAAAAATTTCGTTTCGTGGTAAATTTTCCAGAAAGAGGACTTCGTGTTAAGTCATTTGATTACTTTCATCAGCTACGTTTACCTGAAAGTAGTGATAATTTAAAAGAAAATTCCAATTTGTGGTGAAATTACCTGAAACAACACTTCGTATTAAATCATTTGATTACTTTCATTGTACAGACTTATATGCATGCAGTGATAATTGTAAAGAAAATTTCAATTTGTGGTGAATTTTTCGGTAAGAGGATTTGGTATTAAATCATTTGATTACTTTCATCAGTTACGCTTACCTGCAAGCAGTGATAATTTTAAAGAAAGTGTACCTACCTGCAAGTAGCTATAATTTTAAAGAAAATTCCAATGAGTGGACAATTTTCCTGAAAAAAGACTTCGTATTAAAATCACTTGATTATTTTCATTGTACTGACTTATCTGCAAGCAGTGATAATTTTAAAGAAAATTTCAATTTGTGGTGAATTATCCTGTAAGAGGATTTGGTATTAAATCATTTGAATACATTCATCAGTTACGCTTACCTGCAAGCAGTGATAATTTTAAAGAAAGTTTCAATTTTTGGTGAATTTTCCTGAAAAACGAGTTCGTATCAAAACATTTGATTACTTTCATTGTATAGACATACCTGCAAGTAGTTATAATTTTAAAGAAAATTTCAATGTGTGGTAAATTTTCCTCAAAAAAGACTTCGTATTAAAATCACTTGATTACTTACTTTCATGTTAAAGAGTTACGTGCAAGCAGCGATAATTTTAAGAAAATTTCAATTTGTGTTGAATTTTCCTGTAAGAGGATTTCATATTAAGTCATTTGATGACTTTTATTGTATAGGCTTATCCGCAAGTAGTGATAATTTTAACGATAATTTCAATTTGTGGTAAATTTTCCTGAAAGAGGACTTCGTATTAAATCACTTGAATACTTTCATTGTCAAGAATTACCTGGAAGCAGTGATAATTTTAAAGAAAATTTTAATTTGTTGTGAATTTTCTTGAAAGAAGACTTCGTATTAAAATCAATTGGCTACTTTCATTGTACAGACTTACCTGCAAGCAGTGATAATTTTAAAAAAAATTTCGTTTCGTGGTAAATTTTCCAGAAAGAGGACTTCGTGTTAGGTCATTTGATTACTTTCATCAGCTACGTTTACCTGAAAGTAGTGATAATTTAAAAGAAAATTCCAATTTCTGGTGAAATTACCTGAAACAACACTTCGTATTAAATCATTTGATTACTTTCATTGTACAGACTTATCTGCATGCAGTGATAATTTTAAAGAAAATTTCAATTTGTGGTGAATTTTCCTGTAAGAGGATTTGGTATTAAATCATTTGATTACTTTCATCAGTTAGGCTTACCTGCAAGCAGTGATAATTTTAAAGAAAGTTTCAATTTTTGGTGAATTTTCCTGAAAAACGAGTTCGTATCAAAACATTTGATTACTTTCATTGTATAGACCTACCTGCCAATAGTTATAATTTTAAAGAAAATTTAAATGTGTGGTAAATTTTCCTGAAAAAAGACTTCGTATTAAAATCACTTGATTACTTTCATATTAAAGACTTACGTGCAAGCAGTGATAATTTTAAGAAAATTTAAATTTTGTGTTGAATTTTCCTGTGAGAGGATTTCGTATTAAGTCATTTGTTTACTTTTATTGTATAGGCTTATCTGCAAGTAGTGATAATTTTAACGATAATTTCAATTTGTGGTAAATTTTCCTGAAAGAAGACTTCGTATTAAATCACTTGATTACTTTCATTGTCAAGAATTACCTGGAAGCAGTGATAATTTGAAAAAAAATTTTAATTTGTGGTGAATTTTCTTGAAAGAAGACTACGTATTAAAATCAATTGGCTACTTTCATTGTACAGACTTACCTGCAAGCAGTGATAATTTAAAAAAAAATTTCGTTTCGTGGTAAATTTTCCAGAAAGAGGACTTCGTGTTAAGTCATTTGATTACTTTCATCAGCAACGCTTACCTGAATGTAGTGATAATTTGAAAGAAAATTCCAATTTGTGTTGAATTTACCTGAAACAACACTTCGTTTTAATTCACTTGATTACTTTCATTGTACAGACTTACCTGCAAGCAGAGATAATTTTAAAGGTATTTTCAATTTGTGTGGAATTTTTCTGAAAGCGGACTTCGTATAAAAATCGCTTGACTAATTTCATTGTATAGACTTATATGCATGCAGTGATAATTGTAAAGAAAATTTCAATTTGTGGTGAATCTTTCGGTAAGAGGATTTGGTATTAAATCATTTGATTACTTTCATCAGTTACGCTTACCTACAAGCAGTAATAATTTTAAAGAAAGTGTCAATTTTTGGTGAATTTTCATGAAAAACGAGTTCGTGTCAAAACATTTGATTACTTTCATTGTATAGACCTACATGCAAGTAGCTATAATTTTAAAGAAAATTTCAATGAGTGGACAATTTTCCTGAAAAAAGACTTCGTATTAAAATCACTTGATTATTTTCATTGTACAGACTTATCTGCAAGCAGTGATAATTTTAAAGAAAATTTCAATTTGTGGTGAATTTTCCTGTAAGAGGATTTGGTATTAAATCATTTGAATACATTCATCAGTTACGCTTACCTGCAAGCAGTGATAATTTTAAAGAAAGTTTCAATTTTTGGTGAATTTTCCTGAAAAACGAGTTCGTATCAAAACATTTGATTACTTTCATTGTATAGACATACCTGCAAGTAGTTATAATTTTAAAGAAAATTTCAATGTCGTAAATTTTCCTCAAAAAAGACTTCGTATTAAAATCACTTGATTACTTACTTTCATGTTAAAGAGTTACGTGCAAGCAGCGATAATTTTAAGAAAATTTCAATTTGTGTTGAATTTTCCTGTAAGAGGATTTCATATTAAGTCATTTGATGACTTTTATTGTATAGGCTTATCTGCAAGTAGTGATAATTTTAACAAAAATTTCAATTTGTGGTAAATTTTCCTGAAAGAGGACTTCGTATTAAATCACTTGAATACTTTCATTGTCAAGAATTACCTGGAAGCAGTGATAATTTTAAAGAAAATTTTAATTTGTTGTGAATTTTCTTGAAAGAAGACTTCGTATTAAAATCAATTGGCTACTTTCATTATACAGACTTACCTGCAACCAGTGATAATTTTAAAAAAAATTTCGTTTCGTGGTAAATTTTCCAGAAAGAGGACTTCGTGTTAAGTCATTTAATTACTTTCATCAGCTACGCTTACCTGAAAGTAGTGATAATTTAAAAGAAAATTCCAATTTGTGGTGAATTTACCTGACACAACACTTCGTATTAAATCATTTGATTACTTTCATTGTACAGACTTACCTGCAAGCAGAGATAATTTTAAAAAAAATTTCAATTTGTTTGGAATTTTTCTGAAAGCGCACTTCGTATTAAAATCACTTGATTACTTTCATTGTACAGATTTATCTGCATGCAGTGATAATTTTAAAGAAAATTTCAATTTGTGGTGAATTTTCCTGTAAGAGGATTTGGTATTAAATCATTTGAATACATTCATCAGTTACGCTTATCTGCAAGCAGTGATAATTTTAAAGAAAGTTTCAATTTTTGTTGAATTTTCCTGAAAAACGAGCTCGTATCAAAACATTTGGTTACTTTCATTGTATAGACCTAACTGCAAGTAGTTATAATTTTAAAGAAAATTTCAATGTGTGGTAAATTTTCCTGAAAATAGACTTCGAATTAAAATCACTGGATTACTTTCATATTAAAGACTTACGTGCAAGCAGCGATAATTTTGAGAAAATTTCAATTTGTGTTGAATTTTGCTGTAAGAGGATTTCGTATTAAGGCATTTGATGACTTTTATTGTCAAGAATTACCTGGAAGCAGTGATAATTTTAAAGAAAATTTTAATTTGTTGTGAATTTTCTTGTAAGAAGACTTCGTATTAAAATCAATTGGCTACTTTGATTGTACAGACTTACCTGCAATCAGTGACAATTTAAAAAAAAATTTCGTTTCGTGGTAAATTTTCCAGAAAGAGGACTTCGTGTTAAGTCATTTGATTACTTTCATCAGTTACGCTTTCCTGCAAGCAGTGATAATTTTAAAGAAAGTGTCAATTCTTGGTGAATTTTCCTGAAAAACGAGTTCGTATCAAAACATTTGACTACTTTTATTGTATAGACCTACCTGCCAATAGTTATAATTTTAAAGCAAATTTAAATGTGTGGTAAATTTTCCTGAAAAAAGACTTCGTATTAAAATCACTTGATTACTTTCATATTAAAGACTTACGTGCAAGCAGCGCTAATTTTAAGAAAATTTCAATTTGTGTTGAATTTTCCTGTGAGAGGATTCCGTATTAAGTCATTTGATTACTTTTATTGTATAGGCTTATCTGCAAGCAGTGATAATCTTAAAGAAAATTTCAATTTGTGGTAAATTTTCCTGAATGAAGACTTCGTATTAAATCACTTGATTACTTTCATTGTCAAGAATTACCTGGAAGCAGTGATAATTTTAAAGAAAATTTTAATTTGTTGTGAATTTTCTTGAAAGAAGGCTTCGTATTAAAATCAATTGGCTACTTTCACAGACTTACCTGCAACCAGTGATAATTTAAAAAAAAATTTCGTTTCGTGGTAAATTTTCCAGAAAGAGGACTTCGTGTTAAGTCATTTAATTACTTTCATCAGCTACGCTTACCTGAAAGTAGTGATAATTTAAAAGAAAATTCCAATTTGTGGTGAATTTACCTGACACAACACTTCGTATTAAATCATTTGATTACTTTCATTGTACAGACTTACCTGCAAGCAGAGATAATTTTAAAAAAAATTTCAATTTGTGTGGAATTTTTCTGAAAGCGGACTTCGTATTAAAATCACTTGATTACTTTCATTGTACAGACTTATCTGCATGCAGTGATAATTTTAAAGAAAATTTCAATTTGTGGTGAATTTTCCTGTAAGAGGATTTGGTATCAAATCATTTGATTACTTTCATCAGTTACGCTTACCTGCAAGCAGTGATAATTTTTAAGAAAGTTTCAATTTTTGGTGAATTTTCCTGAAAAACGAGTTCGTATCAAAACATTTGATTACTTTCATTGTATAGATCTACCTGCCAATAGTTATAATTTTAAAGAAAATTTAAATGTGTGGTAAATTTTCCTGAAAAAAGACTTCGTATTAAAATCACTTGATTACTTTCATATTAAAGACTTACGTGCAAGCAGCGATAATTTTAAGAAAATTTAAATTTTGTGTTGAATTTTCCTGTGAGAGGAGTTCGTATTAAGTCATTTGATTACTTTTATTGTATAGGCTTATCTGCAAGCAGTGATAATCTTAAAGAAAATTTCAATTTGTGGTAAATTTTCCTGAAAGAAGACTTCGTATTAAATCACTTGATTGCTTTCATTGTCAAGAATTACCTGGAAGCAGTGATAATTTGAAAAAAAATTTCAATTTGTGGTGAATTTTCTTGAAAGAAGACTACGTGTTAAAATCAATTGGCTACTTTCATTGTACAGACTTACCTGCAAGCAGTGATAATTTTAAAAAAAATTTCGTTTCGTGGTAAATTTTCCAGAAAGAGGACTTCGTGTTAAGTCATTTGATTACTTTCATCAGCTACGTTTACCTGAAAGTAGTGATAATTTAAAAGAAAATTCCAATTTGTGGTGAAATTACCTGAAACAACACTTCGTATTAAATCATTTGATTACTTTCATTGTACAGACTTATATGCATGCAGTGATAATTGTAAAGAAAATTTCAATTTGTGGTGAATTTTTCGGTAAGAGGATTTGGTATTAAATCATTTGATTACTTTCATCAGTTACGCTTACCTGCAAGCAGTGATAATTTTAAAGAAAGTGTACCTACCTGCAAGTAGCTATAATTTTAAAGAAAATTTCAATGAGTGGACAAGTTTCCTGAAAAAAGACTTCGTATTAAAATCACTTGATTATTTTCATTGTACAGACTTATCAGCAAGCAGTGATAATTTTAAAGAAAATTTCAATTTGTGGTGAATTTTCCTGTAAGAGGATATGGTATTAAATCATTTGAATACATTCATCAGTTACGCTTACCTGCAAGCAGTGATAATTTTAAAGAAAGTTTCAATTTTTGGTGAATTTTCCTGAAAAACGAGTTCGTATCAAAACATTTGATTACTTTCATTGTATAGACATACCTGCAAGTAGTTATAATTTTAAAGAAAATTTCAATGTGTGGTAAATTTACCTCAAAAAAGACTTCGTATTAAAGTCACTTGATTACTTACTTTCATGTTAAAGAGTTACGTGCAAGCAGCGATAATTTTAAGAAAATTTCAATTTGTGTTGAACTTTCCTGTAAGAGGATTTCATATGAAGTCATTTGATGACTTTTATTGTATAGGCTTATCTGCAAGTAGTGATAATTTTAACGAAAATTTCAATTTGTGGTAAATTTTCCTGAAAGAGGACTTCGTATTAAATCACTTGAATACTTTCATTGTCAAGAATTACCTGGAAGCAGTGATAATTTTAAAGAAAATTTTAATTTGTTGTGAATTTTCTTGAAAGAAGACTTCGTATTAAAATCAATTGGCTACTTTCATTGTACAGACTTACCTGCAAGCAGTGATAATTTAAAAAAAAATTTCGTTTCGTGGTAAATTTTCCAGAAAGAGGACTTCGTGATAAGTCATTTGATAACTTTCATCAGCTACGTTTACCTGAAAGTAGTGATAATTTAAAAGAAAATTCCAATTTGTGGTGAAATTACCTGAAACAACACTTCGTATTAAATCATTTGATTACTTTCATTGTACAGACTCATCTGCATGCAGTGATAATTTTAAAGAAAATTTCAATTTGTGGTGAATTTTCCTGTAAGAGGATTTGGTATTAAATCATTTGATTACTTTCATCAGTTACGCTTACCTGCAAGCAGTGATAATTTTAAAGAAAGTTTCAATTTTTGGTGAATTTTCCTGAAAAACGAGTTCGTATCAAAACATTTGATTACTTTCATTGTATAGACTTACCTGCCAATAGTTATAATTTTAAAGAAAATTTAAATGTGTGGTAAATTTTCCTGAAAAAAGACTTCGTATTAAAATCACTTGATTACTTTCATATTAAAGACTTACGTGCAAGCAGCGATAATTTTAAGAAAATTTAAATTTTGTGTTGAATTTTCCTGTGAGAGGATTTCGTATTAAGTCATTTGATGACTTTTATTGTATAGGCTTATCTGCAAGTAGTGATAATTTTAACGAAAATTTCAATTTGTGGTAAATTTTCCTGAAAAAGGACTTCGTATTAAATCACTTGAATACTTTCATTGTCAAGAATTACCTGGAAGCAGTGATAATTTTAAAGAAAATTTTAATTTGTTGTGAATTTTCTTGAAAGAAGACTTCGTATTAAAATCAATTGGCTACTTTCATTGTACAGACTTACCTGCAAGCAGTGATAATTTTAAAAAAAATTTCGTTTCGTGGTAAATTTTCCAGAAAGAGGACTTCGTGTTAAGTCATTTAATTACTTTCATCAGCTACGCTTACCTGAAAGTAGTGATAATTTAAAAGAAAATTCCAATTTGTGGTGAATTTACATAACACAGCACTTCGTATTAAATCATTTGATTACTTTCATTGTACAGACTTACCTGCAAGCAGAGATAATTGTAAAAAAAATTTCAATTTGTGTGGAATTTTTCTGAGAGCGGACTTCGTATTAAAATCACTTGATTACTTTCATTGTACAGATTTATCTGCATGCAGTGATAATTTTAAAGAAAATTTCAATTTGTGGTGAATTTTCCTGTAAGAGGATTTGGTATTAAATCATTTGGATACATTCATCAGTTACGCTTATCTGCAAGCAGTGATAATTTTAAAGAAAGTTTCAATTTTTGTTGAATTTTCCTGAAAAACGAGCTCGTATCAAAACATTTGGTTACTTTCATTGTATAGACCTAACTGCAATAATTATAATTTTAAAGAAAATTTCAATGTGTGGTAAATTTTCCTGAAAATAGACTTCGAATTAAAATCACTTGATTACTTTCATATTAAAGAATTACGTGCAAGCAGCGATAATTTTAAGAAAATTTAAATTTTGTGTTGAATTTTCCTGTGAGAGGATTTCGTATTAAGTCATTTGTTTACTTTTATTGTATAGGCTTATCTGCAAGTAGTGATAATCTTAAAGAAAATTTCAATTTGTGGTAAATTTTCCTGAAAGAAGACTTCGTATTAAATCACTTGATTACTTTCATTGTCAAGAATTACCTGGAAGCAGTGATAATTTGAAAAAAAATTTTAGTTTGTGGTGAATTTTCTTGAAAGAAGACTACGTATTAAAATCAATTGGCTACTTTCATTGTACAGACTTACCTGCAAGCAGTGATAATTTAAAAAAAAATTTCGTTTCGTGGTAAATTTTCCAGAAAGAGGACTTCGTGTTAAGTCATTTGATTACTTTCATCAGCAACGCTTACCTGAAAGTAGTGATAATTTGAAAGAAAATTCCAATTTGTGGTGAATTTACATGAAACAACACTTCGTATTAATTCACTTGATTACTTTCATTGTACAGACTTACCTGCAAGCAGAGATAATTTTAAAGGTATTTTCAATTTGTGTGGAATTTTTCTGAAAGCGGACTTCGTATTAAAATCACTTGACTAATTTCATTGTATAGACTTATATGCATGCAGTGATAATTGTAAAGAAAATTTCAATTTGTGGTGAATTTTTCGGTAAGAGGATTTGGTATTAAATCATTTGATTACTTTCATCAGTTACGCTTACCTGCAAGCAGTAATAATTTTAAAGAAAGTGTCAATTTTTGGTGAATTTTCATGAAAAACGAGTTCGTATCAAAACATTTGACTACTTTTATTGTATAGACCTACCTGCCAATAGTTATAATTTTAAAGCAAATTTAAATGTGTGGTAAATTTTCCTGAAAAAAGACTTCGTATTAAAATCACTTGATTACTTTCATATTAAAGACTTACGTGCAAGCAGCGCTAATTTTAAGAAAATTTCAATTTGTGTTGAATTTTCCTGTGAGAGGATTCCGTATGAAGTCATTTGATTACTTTTATTGTATAGGCTTATCTGCAAGCAGTGATAATCTTAAAGAAAATTTCAATTTGTGGTAAATTTTCCTGAAAGAAGACTTCGTATTAAATCACTTGATTACTTTCATTGTCAAGAATTACCTGGAAGCAGTGATAATTTGAAAAAAAATTTTAATTTGTGGTGAATTTTCTTGAAAGAAGACTACGTATTAAAATCTATTGGCTACTTTCATTGTACAGACTTACCTGCAAGCAGTGATAATTTTAAAAAAAACTTCGTTTCGTGGTAAATTTTCCAGAAAGAGGACTTCGTGTTAAGTCATTTGATTACTTTCATCAGCAACGCTTACCTGAAAGTAGTGATAATTTGAAAGAAAATTCCAATTTGTGGTGAATTTACCTGAAACAACACTTCATATTAATTCACTTGATTACTTTCATTGTACAGACTTACCTGCAAGCAGAGATAATTTTAAAGTTATTTTCAATTTGTGTGGAATTTTTCTGAAAGCGGACTTCGTATTAAAATCACTTGACTAATTTCATTGTACAGACTTATATGCATGCAGTCATAATTTTAAAGAAAATTTCAATTTGTGGTGAATTTTCCTGTAAGAGGATTTGGTATTAAATCATTTGATTACTTTCATCAGTTAAGCTTTCCTGCAAGCAGTGATAATTTTAAAGAAAGTGTCAATTTTTGGTGAATTTTCCTGAAAAACGAGTTCGTATCAAAACATTTGACTACTTTTATTGTATAGACCTACCTGCCAATAGTTATAATTTTAAAGAAAATTTAAATGTGTGGTAAATTTTCCTGAAAAAAGACTTCGTATTAAAATCACTTGATTACTTTCATATTAAAGACTTACGTGCAAGCAGCGCTAATTTTAAGAAAATTTCAATTTGTGTTGAATTTTCCTGTAAGAGGATTTCGTATTAAGTCATTTGATTATTTTTATTGTATAGGCTTATTTACAAGCAGTGATAATTTTAAAGAAAATTTTAATTTGTGGTGATTATTTTCATCAGTTACGCTTACTTGCAAGCAGTGATAATTTTAAAGAAAGTGTCAAATTTTGGTGAATTTTCCTGAAAAACGAGCTCGTATCAAAACATTTGATTTCTTTCATTGTATAGACCTAACTGCAAGTAGTTATAATTTTAAAGAAAATTTCAATGTGTGGTAAATTTTCCTGAAAATAGACTTCGTATTAAAATCACTGGATTACTTTCATATTAAAGACTTACCTGCAAGCAGAGATAATTTTAGAGGTATTTTCAATTTGTGTGGAATTTTTCTGAAAGCGGACTTCGTATTAAAATCACTTGACTAATTTCATTGTACAGACTTATATGCATGCAGTGATAATTTTAAAGAAAATTTCAATTTGTGGTGAATTTTCCTGTAAGAGGATTTGGTATTAAATCATTTGATTACTTTCATCAGTTACGCTTTCCTGCAAGCAGTGATAATTTTAAAGAAAGTGTCAATTTTTGGTGAATTTTCCTGAAAAACGAGTTCGTATCAAAACATTTGACTACTTTTATTGTATAGACCTACCTGCCAATAGTTATAATTTTAAAGAAAATTTAAATGTGTGGTAAATTTTCCTGAAAAAAGACTTCGTATTAAAATCACTTGATTACTTTCATATTAAAGACTTACGTGCAAGCAGCGCTAATTTTAAGAAAATTTCAATTTGTGTTGAATTTTCCTGTAAGAGGATTTCGTATTAAGTCTTTTGATTATTTTTATTGTATAGGCTTATTTGCAAGCAGTGATAATTTTAAAGAAAATTTTAATTTGTGGTGATTAATTTCATCAGTTACGCTTACTTGCAAGCAGTGATAATTTTAAAGAAAGTGTCAAATTTTGGTGAATTTTCCTGAAAAACGAGCTCGTATCAAAACATTTGATTTCTTTCATTGTATAGACCTAACTGCAAGTAGTTATAATTTTAAAGAAAATTTCAATGTGTGGTAAATTTTCCTGAAAATAGACTTCGTATTAAAATCACTGGATTACTTTCATATTAAAGACTTACGTGCAAGCAGCGATAATTTTGAGAAAATTTCAATTTGTGTTGAATATTCCTGTAAGAGGATTTCGTATTAAGTCATTTGATTACTTTTATTGTATAGGCTTATCTGCAAGTAGTGATAATTTTAAAGAAAATTTCAATTTGTGGTAAATTTTCCTGAAAGAGGACTTCGTATTAAATCACTTGAATACTTTCATTGTCAAGAATTACCTGGAAGCAGTGATAATTTTAAAGAAAATTTTAATTTGTGGTGAATTTTCTTGAAAGAAGGCTTCGTATTAAAATCAATTGGATACTGTCATTGTACAGATTTACCTGCAAGCAGTGATAATTAAAAAAAAAATTTCCTTTCGTGATAAATTTTCCAGAAAGAGGACTTCGTGTTAAGTCATTTGATTACTTTCATCAGCTACGATTACCTGAAAGTAGTGGTAATTTGAAAGAAAATTCCAATTTGTGGTGAATTTACCTGATACAACTCTTCGTATTAAATCATTTGATTACTTTCATTGTACAGACTTAACTGCAAGCAGCGATAATTTTAAAGAAAATTTCAATTTGTGTGGAATTTTTCTGAAAGCGGACTTCGTATTAAATCACTTGATTATTTTCATTGTACAGACTTATCTGCAAGCAGTGATAATTTTAAAGAAAATTTCAATTTGTGGTGAATTTTCCTGTAAGAGGATTTGGTATTAAATCATTTGATTACTTTCATCAGTTACGCTTACCTGCAAGCAGTGATAATTTTAAAGAAAGTTTCAATTTTTGGTGAATTTTCCTGAAAAAGGAGTTCGTATCAAAACATTTGATTACTTTCATTGTATAGACCTACCTGCAAGTAGTTGTAATTTTAAAGATAATTTCAATGAGTGGTAAATTTCCCTGAAAAAAGACTTCGTATTAAAATCACTTGCTTACTTTCATATTAAAGACTTACGTGCAAGCAGTGATAATTTTAAAGAAAATTTCAATTTGTGGTAAATTTTCCTGAAAGAGGACTTCGTATTAAATCACTTGAATACTATCATTGTCAAGAATTACCTGGAAGCAGTGATAATTTTAAAGAAAATTTTAATTTGTTGTGAATTTTCTTGAAAGAAGACTACGTATTAAAATCAATTGGCTACTTTCATTGTACAGACTTACCTGCAAGCAGTGATAATTTAAAAAAAATTTCGTTTCGTGGTAAATTTTCCAGAAAGAGGACTTCGTGTTAAGTCATTTGATTACTTTCATCAGCTACGCTTACCCGAAAGTAGTGGTAATTTGAAAGAAAATTCCAATTTGTGGTGAATTTACCTGAACCAACTCTTCGTATTAAATCATTTGATTACTTTCATTGTACAGACTTAACTGCAAGCAGCGATAATTTTAAAGAAAATTTCAATTTGTGTGGAATTTTTCTGAAAGCGGACTTCGTATTAAAATCACTTGATTACTTTCATTGTACAGACTTATCTGCAAGCAGAGATAATTTTAAAGAAAATTTCAGTTTGTGGTGAATTTTCCTGTAAGAGGATTTGGTATTAAATCATTTGATTACTTTCATCAGTTACGCTTACCTGCAAGCAGTGATAAATTTAAAGAAAGTGTCAATTTTTGGTGAATTTTTCTGAAAAACGAGCTCGTATCAAAACATTTGATTACTTTCATTGTATAGACCTAACTGCAAGTAGTTATAATTTTAAAGAAAATTTCAATGTGTGGTAAATTTTCCTGAAAAAAGACTTCGTATTAAAATCACTGGATTACTTTCATATTAAAGACTTACGTGCAAGCAGCGATAATTTTGAGAAAAGTTCAATATGTGTTGAATTTTCCTGTAAGAGGATTTCGTATTAAGTCATTTGATGACTCTTATTGTATTGGCTTATCTGCAAGCAGTGATAATTTTAAAGAAAATTTCAATTTATGGTAAATTTTCCTGAAAGAGGTCTTCGAATTAAATCACTTGATTACTTTCATTGTCAAGAATTACCTGGAAGCAGTGATAATTTTAAAGAAAATTTTAATTTGTGGTGAATTTTCTTGAAAGAAGACTTCGTATTAAAATCAATTGGCTACTTTCATTGTACAAACTTACCTGCAAGCAGTGTTGAATTTTCCTGTAAGAGGATTTCGTATTAAGTCATTTGATGACTCTTATTGTATTGGCTTATCTGCAAGCAGTGATAATTTTAAAGAAAATTTCAATTTATGGTAAATTTTCCTGAAAGAGGTCTTCGAATTAAATCACTTGATTACTATCATTGTCAAGAATTACCTGGAAGCAGTGATAATTTTAAAGAAAATTTTAGTTTGTGGTGAATTTTCTTGAAAGAAGACTTCGTATTAAAATCAATTGGCTACTTTCATTGTACAAACTTACCTGCAAGCAGTGATAATTTAAAAAAACTTTCGTTTCGTGGTAAATTTTCCAGAAAGAGGACTTCGTGTTAAGTCATTTGATTACTTTCATCAGCTACGCTTACCCGAAAGTAGTGGTAATTTGAAAGAAAATTCCAATTTGTGGTGAATTTACCTGAAACAAATCTTCGTATTAAATCATTTGATTACTTTCATTGTACAGACTTACCTGCAAGCAGAGATAATTTTAAAGAAAATTTCAATTTGTGTGGAATTTTTCTGAAAGTGAACTTCGTATTAAAATCACTTGATTACTTTCATTGTACAGACTTATCTGCATGCAGTTATAATTGTAAAGAAAATTTCAATTTGTGGTGAATTTTCCTGTAAGAGGATTTGGTATTAAATCATTTGATTACTTTCATCAGTTACGCTTACCTGCAAGCAGTGATAATTTTAAAGAAAGTTTCAGTTTTTGGTGAATTTTCCTGAAAAACGGTTTCGTATAAAAAAATTTGATTACTTTCATTGTATAGACATAGCTGCAAGAGTTATAATTTTAAAGAAAATTTCAATGTGAGGTAAATTTTCCTGAAAAAAGACTTCGTATTAAAATCAGTTGATTACTTTCATATTAAAGACTTACGTGCAAGCAGCGATAATTTTAAGAAAATTTAAATTTGTGTTGAATTTTCCTGCGAGAGGATTTCGTATTAAGTCATTTGATTACTTTTATTGTATAGGCTTATCTGCAAGCAGTGATAATCTTAAAGAAAATTTCAATTTGTGGTAAATTTTCCTGAAAGAAGACTTCGTATTAAATCACTTGATTACTTTCATTGTCAAGAAATACTTGGAAGCAGTGATAATTTGAAACAAAATTTTTATTTGTGGTGAATTTTCTTGAAAGAAGACTACGTATTAAAATCAATTGGCTACTTTCATTGTACAGACTTACCTGCAAGCAGTGATAATTTAAAAAAAAATTTCGTTTCGTGGTAAATTTTCCAGAAAGAGGACTTCGTGTTAAGTCATTTGATTACTTTCATCAGCTACGCTTACCCGAAAGTAGTGGTCATTTGAAAGAAAATTCCAATTTGTGGTGAATTTACCTGATACATCTCTTCGTATTAAATCATTTGATTACTTTCATTGTACAGACTTACCAGCCAGCAGCGATAATTTTAAAGAAATTTCAATTTGTGTGGAATTTTTCTGAAAGCGGACTTCGTATTAAAATCACTTGATTACTTTCATTGTACAGACTTATCTGCAAGCAGAGATAATTTTAAAGAAAATTTCAATTTGTGGTGAATTTTCCTGTAAGAGGATTTGGTATTAAATCATTTGATTACTTTCATCAGTTACGCTTACCTGCAAGAAGTGATAATTTTAAAGAAAGTTTCAATTTTTGGTGAATTTTCCTGAAAAACGAGTTCGTATCAAAACATTTGATTACTTTCATTGTAAGGACCTACCTGCAAGTAGTTATAATTTTAAAGAAAATTTCAACGTGTGGTAAATTTTCCTGAAAAAAGACTTCGTATTAAAATCACTGGATTACTTTCATATTAAAGACTTACGTGCAAGCAGCGATAATTTTAAGAAAATTTCAATTTGTGTTGAATTTTCCTGTAAGAGGATTTCGTATTAAGTCATTTGATTACTTTTATTGTATAGGCTTATCTGCAAGCAGTGATAATTTTAAAGAAAGTTTCAATTTTTGTTGAATTTTCCTGAAAAACGAGTTCGTGTCAAAACATTTGATTACTTTCATTGTATAGACCTACCTGCAAGTAGTTATAATTTTAAAGAAAATTTCAATGAGTGGTAAATTTTTCTGAAAAAAGACTTCGTATTAAAATCACTTGCTTACTTTCATATTAAAGACTTACGTGCAAGCAGCGATAATTTTAAGAAAATTTCAATTTGTGTTGAATTTTCCTTTAAGAGGATTTCGTATTAAGTCATTTGATTACTTTTATTGTATAGGCTTATCTGCAAGCAGTGATAATTTTAAAGAAAATTTTAATTTGTGGTGAATTTTCTTGAAAGAAGGCTTCGTATTAAAATCAATTGGCTACTGTCTTGTACAGACTTACCTGCAAGCAGTGATAATTTAAAAAAAAATTTCGTTTCGTGGTAAATTTTCCAGAAAGGAGACTTCGTGTTAAGTCATTTGATTACTTTCATCAGCTACGTTTACCTGAAAGTAGTGGTAATTTGAAAGAAAATTCCAATTTGTGGTGAATTTACCTGATACAACTCTTCGTATTAAATCATTTGATTACTTTCATTGTACAGACTTACCTGCAAGCAGCGATAATTTTAAAGAAAATTTCAATTTGTGTGGAATTTTTCTGAAAGCGGACTTCGTAATAAAATCACTTGATTACTTTCATTGTACAGACTTATCTGGAAGCAGAGATAATTTTAAAGAAAATTTCAATTTGTGGTGAATTTTCCTGTAAGAGGATTTGGTATTAAATCATTTGATTACTTTCATCAGTTACGCTTACCTGCAAGCACTGATAAATTTAAAGAAAGTGTCAATTTTTGGTGAATTTTCCTGAAAAACGAGCTCGTATCAAAACATTTGATTACTTTCATTGTGTAGACCTACCTGCAAGTAGTTGTAATTTTAAAGATAATTTCAATGAGTGGTAAATTTCCCTGAAAAAAGACTTCGTATTAAAATCACTTGCTTACTTTCATATTAAAGACTTACGTGCAAGCAGTGATAATTTTAAAGAAAATTTCAAATTGTGGTAAATTTTCCTGAAAGAGGACTTCGTATTAAATCACTTGAATACTATCATTGTCAAGAATTACCTGGAAGCAGTGATAATTTTAAAGAAAATTTTAATTTGTTGTGAATTTTCTTGAAAGAAGACTACGTATTAAAATCAATTGGCTACTTTCATTGTACAGACTTACCTGCAAGCAGTGATAATTTAAAAAAAATTTCGTTTCGTGGTAAATTTTCCAGAAAGAGGACTTCGTGTTAAGTCATTTGATTACTTTCATCAGCTACGCTTACCCGAAAGTAGTGGTAATTTGAAAGAAAATTCCAATTTGTGGTGAATTTACCTGAAACAACTCTTCGTATTAAATCATTTGATTACTTTCATTGTACAGACTTACCTGCAAGCAGCGATAATTTTAAAGAAAATTTCAATTTGTGTGGAATTTTTCTGAAAGCGGACTTCGTATTAAAATCACTTGATTATTTTCATTGTACAGACTTATCTGCAAGCAGTGATAATTTTAAAGAAAATTTCAATTTGTGGTGAATTTTCCTGTAAGAGGATTTGGTATTAAATCATTTGATTACTTTCATCAGTTACGCTTACCTGCAAGCAGTGATAATTTTAAAGAAAGTTTCAATTTTTGGTGAATTTTCCTGAAAAAGGAGTTCGTATCAAAACATTTGATTACTTTCATTGTATAGACCTACCTGCAAGTAGTTGTAATTTTAAAGATAATTTCAATGAGCGGTAAATTTCCCTGAAAAAAGACTTCGTATTAAAATCACTTGCTTACTTTCATATTAAAGACTTACGTGCAAGCAGTGATAATTTTAAAGAAAATTTCAATTTGTGGTAAATTTTCCTGAAAGAGGACTTCGTATTAAATCACTTGAATACTATCATTGTCAAGAATTACCTGGAAGCAGTGATAATTTTAAAGAAAATTTTAATTTGTTGTGAATTTTCTTGAAAGAAGACTACGTATTAAAATCAATTGGCTACTTTCATTGTACAGACTTACCTGCAAGCAGTGATAATTTAAAAAAAATTTCGTTTCGTGGTAAATTTTCCAGAAAGAGGACTTCGTGTTAAGTCATTTGATTACTTTCATCAGCTACGCTTACCCGAAAGTAGTGGTAATTTGAAAGAAAATTCCAATTTGTGGTGAATTTACCTGAAACAACTCTTCGTATTAAATCATTTGATTACTTTCATTGTACAGACTTAACTGGAAGCAGCGATAATTTTAAAGAAAATTTCAATTTGTGTGGAATTTTTCTGAAAGCGGACTTCGTATTAAAATCACTTGATTACTTTCATTGTACAGACTTATCTGCAAGCAGAGATAATTTTAAAGAAAATTTCAGTTTGTGGTGAATTTTCCTGTAAGAGGATTTGGTATTAAATCATTTGATTACTTTCATCAGTTACGCTTACCTGCAAGCAGTGATAAATTTAAAGAAAGTGTCAATTTTTGGTGAATTTTTCTGAAAAACGAGCTCGTATCAAAACATTTGATTACTTTCATTGTATAGACCTAACTGCAAGTAGTTATAATTTTATAGAAAATTTCAACGTGTGGTAAATATTCCTGAAAAAAGACTTCGTATTAAAATCACTTGATTACTTTCATATTAAAGACTTACGTGCAAGCAGCGATAATTTTAAGAAAATTTCAATTTGTGTTGAATTTTCCTGTAAGAGGATTTCGTATTAAGTCATTTGATTACTTTTATTGTATAGGCTTATCTGCAAGCAGTGATAATTTTAAAGAAAGTTTCAATTTTTGTTGAATTTTCCTGAAAAACGAGTTCGTGTCAAAACATTTGATTACTTTCATTGTATAGACCTACCTGCAAGTAGTTATAATTTTAAGGAAAATTTCAATGAGTGGTAAATTTTTCTGAAAAAAGACTTCGTATTAAAATCACTTGCTTACTTTCATATTAAAAACTTACGTGCAAGCAGCGATAATTTTAAGAAAATTTCAATTTGTGTTGAATTTTCCTTTAAGAGGATTTCGTATTAAGTCATTTGATTACTTTTATTGTATAGGCTTATCTGCAAGCAGTGATAATTTTAAAGAAAATTTTAATTTGTGGTGAATTTTCTTGAAAGAAGGCTTCGTATTAAAATCAATTGGCTACTGTCTTGTACAGATTTACCTGCAAGCAGTGATAATTTAAAAAAAAAATTCGTTTCGTGGTAAATTTTCCAGAAAGGAGGCTTCGTGTTAAGTCATTTGATTACTTTCATCAGCTACGTTTACCTGAAAGTAGTGGTAATTTGAAAGAAAATTCCAATTTGTGGTGAATTTACCTGATACAACTCTTCGTATTAAATCATTTGATTACTTTCATTGTACAGACTTACCTGCAAGCAGCGATAATTTTAAAGAAAATTTCAATTTGTGTGGAATTTTTCTGAAAGTGGACTTCGTAATAAAATCACTTGATTACTTTCATTGTACAGACTTATCTGCATGCAGTTATAATTGTAAAGAAAATTTCAATTTGTGGTGAATTTTCCTGAAAGAGGATTTGGTATTAAATCATTTGATTACTTTCATCAATTACGCTTACCTGCAAGCAGTGATAATTTTAAAGAAAGTTTCAATTTTTGGTGAATTTTCCTGAAAAAGGAGTTCGTATCAAAACATTTGATTACTTTCATTGTATAGACCTACCTGCAAGTAGTTGTAATTTTAAAGATAATTTCAATGAGTGTTAAATTTCCCTGAAAAAAGACTTCGTATTAAAATCACTTGCTTACTTTCATATTAAAGACTTACGTGCAAGCAGTGATAATTTTAAAGAAAATTTCAATTTGTCGTAAATTTTCCTGAAAGAGGACTTCGTATTAAATCACTTGAATACTATCATTGTCAAGAATTACCTGGAAGCAGTGATAATTTTAAAGAAAATTTTAATTTGTTGTGAATTTTCTTGAAAGAAGACTACGTATTAAAATCAATTGGCTACTTTCATTGTACAGACTTACCTGCAAGCAGTGATAATTTAAAAAAAATTTCGTTTCGTGGTAAATTTTCCAGAAAGAGGACTTCGTGTTAAGTCATTTGATTACTTTCATCAGCTACGCTTACCCGAAAGTAGTGGTAATTTGAAAGAAAATTCCAATTTGTGGTGAATTTACCTGAAACAACTCTTCGTATTAAATCATTTGATTACTTTCATTGTACAGACTTAACTGCAAGCAGCGATAATTTTAAAGAAAATTTCAATTTGTGTGGAATTTTTCTGAAAGCGGACTTCGTATTAAAATCACTTGATTACTTTCATTGTACAGACTTATCTGCAAGCAGAGATAATTTTAAAGAAAATTTCAGTTTTTGGTGAATTTTCCTGTAAGAGGATTTGGTATTAAATCATTTGATTACTTTCATCAGTTACGCTTACCTGCAAGCAGTGATAAATTTAAAGAAAGTGTCAATTTTTGGTGAATTTTTCTGAAAAACGAGCTCGTATCAAAACATTTGATTACTTTCATTGTATAGACCTAACTGCAAGTAGTTATAATTTTAAAGAAAATTTCAATGTGTGGTAAATTTTCCTGAAAAAAGACTTCGTATTAAAATCACTGGATTACTTTCATATTAAAGACTTACGTGCAAGCAGCGATAATTTTGAGAAAAGTTCAATATGTGTTGAATTTTCCTGTAAGAGGATTTCGTATTAAGTCATTTGATGACTCTTATTGTATTGGCTTATCTGCAAACAGTGATAATTTTAAAGAAAATTTCAATTTATGGTAAATTTTCCTGAAAGAGGTCTTCGAATTAAATCACTTGATTACTTTCATTGTCAAGAATTACCTGGAAGCAGTGATAATTTTAAAGAAAATTTTAATTTGTGGTGAATTTTCTTGAAAGAAGACTTCGTATTAAAATAAATTGGCTACTTTCATTGTACAAACTTACCTGCAAGCAGTGATAATTTAAAAAAACTTTCGTTTCGTGGTAAATTTTCCAGAAAGAGGACTTCGTGTTAAGTCATTTGATTACTTTCATCAGCTACGCTTACCCGAAAGTAGTGGTAATTTGAAAGAAAATTCCAATTTGTGGTGAATTTACCTGAAACAAATCTTCGTATTAAATCATTTGATTACTTTCATTGTACAGACTTACCTGCAAGCAGAGATAATTTTAAAGAAAATTTCAATTTGTGTGGAATTTTTCTGAAAGTGAACTTCGTATTAAAATCACTTGATTACTTTCATTGTACAGACTTATCTGCATGCAGTTATAATTGTAAAGAAAATTTCAATTTGTGGTGAATTTTCCTGTAAGAGGATTTGGTATTAAATCATTTGATTACTTTCATCAGTTACGCTTACCTGCAAGCAGTGATAATTTTAAAGAAAGTTTCAGTTTTTGGTGAATTTTCCTGAAAAACGGTTTCGTATAAAAAAATTTGATTACTTTCATTGTATAGACATAGCTGCAAGAGTTATAATTTTAAAGAAAATTTCAATGTGAGGTAAATTTTCCTGAAAAAAGACTTCGTATTAAAATCAGTTGATTACTTTCATATTAAAGACTTACGTGCAAGCAGCGATAATTTTAAGAAAATTTAAATTTGTGTTGAATTTTCCTGCGAGAGGATTTCGTATTAAGTCATTTGATTACTTTTATTGTATAGGCTTATCTGCAAGCAGTGATAATCTTAAAGAAAATTTCAATTTGTGGTAAATTTTCCTGAAAGAAGACTTCGTATTAAATCACTTGATTACTTTCATTGTCAAGAAATACTTGGAAGCAGTGATAATTTGAAACAAAATTTTTATTTGTGGTGAATTTTCTTGAAAGAAGACTACGTATTAAAATCAATTGGCTACTTTCATTGTACAGACTTACCTGCAAGCAGTGATAATTTAAAAAAAAATTTCGTTTCGTGGTAAATTTTCCAGAAAGAGGACTTCGTGTTAAGTCATTTGATTACTTTCATCAGCTACGCTTACCCGAAAGTAGTGGTCATTTGAAAGAAAATTCCAATTTGTGGTGAATTTACCTGATACATCTCTTCGTATTAAATCATTTGATTACTTTCATTGTACAGACTTACCAGCCAGCAGCGATAATTTTAAAGAAATTTCAATTTGTGTGGAATTTTTCTGAAAGCGGACTTCGTATTAAAATCACTTGATTACTTTCATTGTACAGACTTATCTGCAAGCAGAGATAATTTTAAAGAAAATTTCAATTTGTGGTGAATTTTCCTGTAAGAGGATTTGGTATTAAATCATTTGATTACTTTCATCAGTTACGCTTACCTGCAAGAAGTGATAATTTTAAAGAAAGTTTCAATTTTTGGTGAATTTTCCTGAAAAACGAGTTCGTATCAAAACATTTGATTACTTTCATTGTAAGGACCTACCTGCAAGTAGTTATAATTTTAAAGAAAATTTCAACGTGTGGTAAATTTTCCTGAAAAAAGACTTCGTATTAAAATCACTGGATTACTTTCATATTAAAGACTTACGTGCAAGCAGCGATAATTTTAAGAAAATTTCAATTTGTGTTGAATTTTCCTGTAAGAGGATTTCGTATTAAGTCATTTGATTACTTTTATTGTATAGGCTTATCTGCAAGCAGTGATAATTTTAAAGAAAGTTTCAATTTTTGTTGAATTTTCCTGAAAAACGAGTTCGTGTCAAAACATTTGATTACTTTCATTGTATAGACCTACCTGCAAGTAGTTATAATTTTAAAGAAAATTTCAATGAGTGGTAAATTTTTCTGAAAAAAGACTTCGTATTAAAATCACTTGCTTACTTTCATATTAAAGACTTACGTGCAAGCAGCGATAATTTTAAGAAAATTTCAATTTGTGTTGAATTTTCCTTTAAGAGGATTTCGTATTAAGTCATTTGATTACTTTTATTGTATAGGCTTATCTGCAAGCAGTGATAATTTTAAAGAAAATTTTAATTTGTGGTGAATTTTCTTGAAAGAAGGCTTCGTATTAAAATCAATTGGCTACTGTCTTGTACAGACTTACCTGCAAGCAGTGATAATTTAAAAAAAAATTTCGTTTCGTGGTAAATTTTCCAGAAAGGAGACTTCGTGTTAAGTCATTTGATTACTTTCATCAGCTACGTTTACCTGAAAGTAGTGGTAATTTGAAAGAAAATTCCAATTTGTGGTGAATTTACCTGATACAACTCTTCGTATTAAATCATTTGATTACTTTCATTGTACAGACTTACCTGCAAGCAGCGATAATTTTAAAGAAAATTTCAATTTGTGTGGAATTTTTCTGAAAGCGGACTTCGTAATAAAATCACTTGATTACTTTCATTGTACAGACTTATCTGGAAGCAGAGATAATTTTAAAGAAAATTTCAATTTGTGGTGAATTTTCCTGTAAGAGGATTTGGTATTAAATCATTTGATTACTTTCATCAGTTACGCTTACCTGCAAGCACTGATAAATTTAAAGAAAGTGTCAATTTTTGGTGAATTTTCCTGAAAAACGAGCTCGTATCAAAACATTTGATTACTTTCATTGTGTAGACCTACCTGCAAGTAGTTGTAATTTTAAAGATAATTTCAATGAGTGGTAAATTTCCCTGAAAAAAGACTTCGTATTAAAATCACTTGCTTACTCTAATATTAAAGACTTACGTGCAAGCAGTGATAATTTTAAAGAAAATTTCAAATTGTGGTAAATTTTCCTGAAAGAGGACTTCGTATTAAATCACTTGAATACTATCATTGTCAAGAATTACCTGGAAGCAGTGATAATTTTAAAGAAAATTTTAATTTGTTGTGAATTTTCTTGAAAGAAGACTACGTATTAAAATCAATTGGCTACTTTCATTGTACAGACTTACCTGCAAGCAGTGATAATTTAAAAAAAATTTCGTTTCGTGGTAAATTTTCCAGAAAGAGGACTTCGTGTTAAGTCATTTGATTACTTTCATCAGCTACGCTTACCCGAAAGTAGTGGTAATTTGAAAGAAAATTCCAATTTGTGGTGAATTTACCTGAAACAACTCTTCGTATTAAATCATTTGATTACTTTCATTGTACAGACTTACCTGCAAGCAGCGATAATTTTAAAGAAAATTTCAATTTGTGTGGAATTTTTCTGAAAGCGGACTTCGTATTAAAATCACTTGATTATTTTCATTGTACAGACTTATCTGCAAGCAGTGATAATTTTAAAGAAAATTTCAATTTGTGGTGAATTTTCCTGTAAGAGGATTTGGTATTAAATCATTTGATTACTTTCATCAGTTACGCTTACCTGCAAGCAGTGATAATTTTAAAGAAAGTTTCAATTTTTGGTGAATTTTCCTGAAAAAGGAGTTCGTATCAAAACATTTGATTACTTTCATTGTATAGACCTACCTGCAAGTAGTTGTAATTTTAAAGATAATTTCAATGAGCGGTAAATTTCCCTGAAAAAAGACTTCGTATTAAAATCACTTGCTTACTTTCATATTAAAGACTTACGTGCAAGCAGTGATAATTTTAAAGAAAATTTCAATTTGTGGTAAATTTTCCTGAAAGAGGACTTCGTATTAAATCACTTGAATACTATCATTGTCAAGAATTACCTGGAAGCAGTGATAATTTTAAAGAAAATTTTAATTTGTTGTGAATTTTCTTGAAAGAAGACTACGTATTAAAATCAATTGGCTACTTTCATTGTACAGACTTACCTGCAAGCAGTGATAATTTAAAAAAAATTTCGTTTCGTGGTAAATTTTCCAGAAAGAGGACTTCGTGTTAAGTCATTTGATTACTTTCATCAGCTACGCTTACCCGAAAGTAGTGGTAATTTGAAAGAAAATTCCAATTTGTGGTGAATTTACCTGAAACAACTCTTCGTATTAAATCATTTGATTACTTTCATTGTACAGACTTAACTGGAAGCAGCGATAATTTTAAAGAAAATTTCAATTTGTGTGGAATTTTTCTGAAAGCGGACTTCGTATTAAAATCACTTGATTACTTTCATTGTACAGACTTATCTGCAAGCAGAGATAATTTTAAAGAAAATTTCAGTTTGTGGTGAATTTTCCTGTAAGAGGATTTGGTATTAAATCATTTGATTACTTTCATCAGTTACGCTTACCTGCAAGCAGTGATAAATTTAAAGAAAGTGTCAATTTTTGGTGAATTTTTCTGAAAAACGAGCTCGTATCAAAACGTTTGATTACTTTCATTGTATAGACCTAACTGCAAGTAGTTATAATTTTATAGAAAATTTCAACGTGTGGTAAATATTCCTGAAAAAAGACTTCGTATTAAAATCACTTGATTACTTTCATATTAAAGACTTACGTGCAAGCAGCGATAATTTTAAGAAAATTTCAATTTGTGTTGAATTTTCCTGTAAGAGGATTTCGTATTAAGTCATTTGATTACTTTTATTGTATAGGCTTATCTGCAAGCAGTGATAATTTTAAAGAAAGTTTCAATTTTTGTTGAATTTTCCTGAAAAACGAGTTCGTGTCAAAACATTTGATTACTTTCATTGTATAGACCTACCTGCAAGTAGTTATAATTTTAAAGAAAATTTCAATGAGTGGTAAATTTTTCTGAAAAAAGACTTCGTATTAAAATCACTTGC
Organism: Dioctria rufipes; assembly: GCA_963924295.1. NCBI lineage: Eukaryota > Metazoa > Arthropoda > Insecta > Diptera > Asilidae > Dioctria > Dioctria rufipes. The sequence goes on from OZ002740.1 coordinate 142,304,767, forward strand.
TTACTTTCATATTAAAAACTTACGTGCAAGCAGCGATAATTTTAAGAAAATTTCAATTTGTGTTGAATTTTCCTTTAAGAGGATTTCGTATTAAGTCATTTGATTACTTTTATTGTATAGGCTTATCTGCAAGCAGTGATAATTTTAAAGAAAATTTTAATTTGTGGTGAATTTTCTTGAAAGAAGGCTTCGTATTAAAATCAATTGGCTACTGTCTTGTGCAGATTTACCTGCAAGCAGTGATAATTTAAAAAAAAAATTCGTTTCGTGGTAAATTTTCCAGAAAGGAGGCTTCGTGTTAAGTCATTTGATTACTTTCATCAGCTGCGTTTACCTGAAAGTAGTGGTAATTTGAAAGAAAATTCCAATTTGTGGTGAATTTACCTGATACAACTCTTCGTATTAAATCATTTGATTACTTTCATTGTACAGACTTACCTGCAAGCAGCGATAATTTTAAAGAAAATTTCAATTTGTGTGGAATTTTTCTGAAAGTGGACTTCGTAATAAAATCACTTGATTACTTTCATTGTACAGACTTATCTGGAAGCAGAGATAATTTTAAAGAAAATTTCAATTTGTGGTGAATTTTCCTGTAAGAGGATTTGGTATTAAATCATTTGATTACTTTCATCAGTTACGCTTACCTGCAAGCACTGATAAATTTAAAGAAAGTGTCAATTTTTGGTGAATTTTCCTGAAAAACGAGCTCGTATCAAAACATTTGGTTACTTTCATTATATAGACCTAACTGCAAGTAGTTATAATTTTAAAGAAAATTTCAATGTGTGGTAAATTTTCCTGAAAAAATACTTCGTATTAAAATCACTTTCATATTAAAGACTTACGTGCAAGCTGCGATAATTTTGAGAAAATTTCAATATGTGTTGAATTTTCCTGTAAGAGGATTTCGTATTAAGTCATTTGATGACTTTTATTGTATTGGCTTATCTGCAAGCAGTGGTAATTTTAAAGAAAATTTCAATTTGTGGTAAATTTTCCTGAAAGAGGACTTCGTATTAAATCACTTGAATACTTTCATTGTCAAGAATTACCTGGAAGCAGTGATAATTTTAAAGGAAATTTTAATTTGTTGTGAATTTTCTTGAAAGAAGACTACGTATTAAAATCAATTGGATACTGTCATTGTACAGATTTACCTGCAAGCAGTGATAATTTAAAAAAAAATTTCCTTTCGTGATAAATTTTCCAGAAAGAGGACTTCGTGTTAAGTCATTTGATTACTTTCATCAGCTACGCGCTTACCCGAAAAGTCGTCTTTCAGGAAAATTCACCGCAAACTGAAATTTTCTTTAAAATTATCACTGCTTACAGGTAAGTATTTTCAATTAAAGTATACAAATGATTTAATACGAAGTCGTCTGTCAGGAAAATTCTCCACAAATTGAAATTTTCTTTAAAATTATAACTGCTTGCATGTAAGTCTATTCAATGATAGTAATCAAACTGCTTGCAGGTATGTCTTTACAATGAAGATAATCAAATTAATTAATAAGAAGTCGTCTTTCAGAAAACTTCACCACAAATTGAATTTTTCTTTGAAATTATCGCTGCTAGTAGGTAAGTCTTTACAATGAAAGTAATCAATTGATTTTTATACGAAGTCTTCTTTCAGAAGAATTACCTACAAATTGAATTTTCTTTAAAATTATTACTGCTTGCATGTAAGTATATTCAATCAAAGTAATCAAACTGCTTGCAGGTATGCCTTTACAATGAAAGTAATCAAATGATTTAATACGAAGTCCTCTTTCAGGAAAATTCACCACAAATTTATATTTTCTTTAAAATTATAACTGCTTGCAGGTAATTCTATACAATGAAAGTAATCAAATGAATTAATACGAAGCCGTCTTTCAGGAAAACTCACCACAAATCAAAATTTCCTTTAAAATTATCACTGCTTGCAGGTAAGTCTTTACAATGAAAGTAATCAATTGTTTTAATACGACGTCCTCTTTCAGAAGAATTACCTACAAATTGAATTTTCTTTAAAATTATTACTGCTTGCATGTAAGTATATTCAATCAAAGTAATCAAACTGCTTGCAGGTATGCCTTTACAATGAAAGTAATCAAATGATTTAATACGAAGTCCTCTTTCAGGAAAATTCACCACAAATTGAAATTTTCTTTAAAATTATAACTGCTTGCAGGAAAGTCTATACAATGAAAGCAATCAAATGAATTAATACGAAGTCGTCTTTCAGAAAAATTCACCACACACTGAAATTTTCTTTAAAATTATCACTGCTTGCAGGTAAGTCTTTACAATGAAAGTATACAAATGATTTAATACGAAGTCGTCTTTCAGGAAAATTCACCACAAATTGAAATTTTCTTTAAAATAATCACTGCTTGCAGGTAAGTCTATACAACGAAAGTAATCAAATGACTTAATACGAAGTCGTCTTTCAGGAAAATTCACCACAAACTGAAATTTTCTGTAAAATTATCACTGCTTGCAGGTAAGTCTTTACAATGAAAGTAATCAATTGTTTTAATACGACCTTTTCTTTCAGAAAAATTCTTCACAAATTGAAATTTTCTTTAAAATTATAACTGCTTGCATTTAAGTCTATTCAATGATAGTAATCAAACTGCTTGCAGGTATGTCTTTGCAATGAAGATAATCAAATTAATTAATACGAAGTCGTCTTTCAGAATAATTCGCCACAAATTGAATTTGTCTTTGAAATTATCGCTGCTAGTAGATAAGTCTTTACAATGAAAGTAATCAATTGATTTTAATACGAAGTCTTCTTTCAGAAAAATTCTGCACAAATTTAAATTTTCTTTAAAATTATAACTGCTTGCAGGTAAGTCTATACAATGAAAGTAATCAAATTATTTAATACCAAGTCGTCTTTCAGGAAAATTCACCAAAAACTGAAATTTTCTTTAAAATTATCACTGCTTGCAGGTAAGTCTTTACAGTGAAAGTAATCAAATGAATTAATACGAAGTCGTCTTTCAGGAATATTCACCATAAACAGAAATTTTCTTATAAATATCACTGCTTGCAGGTAAGTCTTTACAATGAAAGTAATCAATTGTTTTAATACGACCTCTTCTTTCAGAAAAATTCTTCACAAATAGAAATTTTCTTTAAAATTATAACTGCTTGCATGTAAGTCTATTCAATGATAGTAATCAAACTGCTTGCAGGTATGTCTTTGCAATGAAGATAATCAAATTAATTAATTCGAAGTCGTCTTTCAGAAAAATTCACCACAAATTGAATTTGTCTTTGAAATTATCGCTGCTAGTAGATAAGTCTTGACAATGAAAGTAATCAATTGATTTTAATACGAATTCGTCTTTCAGAAAAATTCTGCACAAATTTAAATTTTCTTTAAAATTAGAACTGCTTGCAGGTAAGTCTATACAATGAAGGTAATCAAATTATTTAATACCAAGTCGTCTTTCAGAAAAATTCACCACAAACTGAAATTTTCTTTTAAATTATCACTGCTTGCAGGTAAGTCTTTACAATGAAAGTATACAAATGATTTAATACGAAGTCGTCTTTCAGGAAAATTCACCACAAATTGAAATTTTCTCTAAAATAATCACTGCTTGCAGGTAAGTCTATACAATGAAAGTAATCAAATGACTTAATACGAAGTCGTCTTTCAGGAAAATTCACCACAAACTGAAATTTTCTTTAAAATTATCACTGCTTGCAGGTAAGTCTTTACAATGAAAGTAATCAATTGTTTTAATACGACCTTTTCTTTCAGAAAAATTCTTCACAAATTGAAATTTTCTTTAAAATTATAACTGCTTGCATTTAAGTCTATTCAATGATAGTAATCAAACTGCTTGCAGGTATGTCTTTGCAATGAAGATAATCAAATTAATTAATACGAAGTCGTCTTTCAGAATAATTCGCCACAAATTGAATTTGTCTTTGAAATTATCGCTGCTAGTAGATAAGTCTTTACAATGAAAGTAATCAATTGATTTTAATACGAAGTCTTCTTTCAGAAAAATTCTGCACAAATTTAAATTTTCTTTAAAATTATAACTGCTTGCAGGTAAGTCTATACAATGAAAGTAATCAAATTATTTAATACCAAGTCGTCTTTCAGGAAAATTCACCAAAAACTGAAATTTTCTTTAAAATTATCACTGCTTGCAGGTAAGTCTTTACAGTGAAAGTAATCAAATGAATTAATACGAAGTCGTCTTTCAGGAATATTCACCATAAACTGAAATTTTCTTATAAATATCACTGCTTGCAGGTAAGTCTTTACAATGAAAGTAATCAATTGTTTTAATACGACCTCTTCTTTCAGAAAAATTCTTCACAAATAGAAATTTTCTTTAAAATTATAACTGCTTGCATGTAAGTCTATTCAATGATAGTAATCAAACTGCTTGCAGGTATGTCTTTGCAATGAAGATAATCAAATTAATTAATTCGAAGTCATCTTTCAGAAAAATTCACCACAAATTGAATTTGTCTTTGAAATTATCGCTGCTAGTAGATAAGTCTTTACAATGAAAGTAATCAATTGATTTTAATACGAATTCGTCTTTCAGAAAAATTCTGCACAAATTGAAATTTTCTTTAAAATTATAACTGCTTGCAGGAAAGTCTATACAATGAAAGCAATCAAATGAATTAATACGAAGTCGTCTTTCAGAAAAATTCACCACACACTGAAATTTTCTTTAAAATTATCACTGCTTGCAGGTAAGTCTTTACAATGAAAGTATACAAATGATTTAATACGAAGTCGTCTTTCAGGAAAATTCACCACAAATTGAAATTTTCTTTAAAATAATCACTGCTTGCAGGTAAGTCTATACAACGAAAGTAATCAAATGACTTAATACGAAGTCGTCTTTCAGGAAAATTCACCACAAACTGAAATTTTCTGTAAAATTATCACTGCTTGCAGGTAAGTCTTTACAATGAAAGTAATCAATTGTTTTAATACGACCTTTTCTTTCAGAAAAATTCTTCACAAATTGAAATTTTCTTTAAAATTATAACTGCTTGCATTTAAGTCTATTCAATGATAGTAATCAAACTGCTTGCAGGTATGTCTTTGCAATGAAGATAATCAAATTAATTAATACGAAGTCGTCTTTCAGAATAATTCGCCACAAATTGAATTTGTCTTTGAAATTATCGCTGCTAGTAGATAAGTCTTTACAATGAAAGTAATCAATTGATTTTAATACGAAGTCTTCTTTCAGAAAAATTCTGCACAAATTTAAATTTTCTTTAAAATTATAACTGCTTGCAGGTAAGTCTATACAATGAAAGTAATCAAATTATTTAATACCAAGTCGTCTTTCAGGAAAATTCACCAAAAACTGAAATTTTCTTTAAAATTATCACTGCTTGCAGGTAAGTCTTTACAGTGAAAGTAATCAAATGAATTAATACGAAGTCGTCTTTCAGGAATATTCACCATAAACTGAAATTTTCTTATAAATATCACTGCTTGCAGGTAAGTCTTTACAATGAAAGTAATCAATTGTTTTAATACGACCTTTTCTTTCAGAAAAATTCTTCACAAATAGAAATTTTCTTTAAAATTATAACTGCTTGCATGTAAGTCTATTCAATGATAGTAATCAAACTGCTTGCAGGTATGTCTTTGCAATGAAGATAATCAAATTAATTAATTCGAAGTCATCTTTCAGAAAAATTCACCACAAATTGAATTTGTCTTTGAAATTATCGCTGCTAGTAGATAAGTCTTTACAATGAAAGTAATCAATTGATTTTAATACGAATTCGTCTTTCAGAAAAATTCTGCACAAATTTAAATTTTCTTTAAAATTAGAACTGCTTGCAGGTAAGTCTATACAATGAAGGTAATCAAATTATTTAATACCAAGTCGTCTTTCAGAAAAATTCACCACAAACTGAAATTTTCTTTAAAATTATCACTGCTTGCAGGTAAGTCTTTACAATGAAAGTAATCAAATGATTTAATACGAAGTCCTCTTTCAGGAAAATTCACCACAAATTGAAATTTTCTTTAAAATTATAACTGCTTGCAGGAAAGTCTATACAATGAAAGCAATCAAATGAATTAATACGAAGTCGTCTTTCAGAAAAATTCACCACACACTGAAATTTTCTTTAAAATTATCACTGCTTGCAGGTAAGTCTTTACAATGAAAGTATACAAATGATTTAATACGAAGTCGTCTTTCAGGAAAATTCACCACAAATTGAAATTTTCTTTAAAATAATCACTGCTTGCAGGTAAGTCTATACAACGAAAGTAATCAAATGACTTAATACGAAGTCGTCTTTCAGGAAAATTCACCACAAACTGAAATTTTCTGTAAAATTATCACTGCTTGCAGGTAAGTCTTTACAATGAAAGTAATCAATTGTTTTAATACGACCTTTTCTTTCAGAAAAATTCTTCACAAATTGAAATTTTCTTTAAAATTATAACTGCTTGCATTTAAGTCTATTCAATGATAGTAATCAAACTGCTTGCAGGTATGTCTTTGCAATGAAGATAATCAAATTAATTAATACGAAGTCGTCTTTCAGAATAATTCGCCACAAATTGAATTTGTCTTTGAAATTATCGCTGCTAGTAGATAAGTCTTTACAATGAAAGTAATCAATTGATTTTAATACGAAGTCTTCTTTCAGAAAAATTCTGCACAAATTTAAATTTTCTTTAAAATTATAACTGCTTGCAGGTAAGTCTATACAATGAAAGTAATCAAATTATTTAATACCAAGTCGTCTTTCAGGAAAATTCACCAAAAACTGAAATTTTCTTTAAAATTATCACTGCTTGCAGGTAAGTCTTTACAGTGAAAGTAATCAAATGAATTAATACGAAGTCGTCTTTCAGGAATATTCACCATAAACAGAAATTTTCTTATAAATATCACTGCTTGCAGGTAAGTCTTTACAATGAAAGTAATCAATTGTTTTAATACGACCTCTTCTTTCAGAAAAATTCTTCACAAATAGAAATTTTCTTTAAAATTATAACTGCTTGCATGTAAGTCTATTCAATGATAGTAATCAAACTGCTTGCAGGTATGTCTTTGCAATGAAGATAATCAAATTAATTAATTCGAAGTCGTCTTTCAGAAAAATTCACCACAAATTGAATTTGTCTTTGAAATTATCGCTGCTAGTAGATAAGTCTTGACAATGAAAGTAATCAATTGATTTTAATACGAATTCGTCTTTCAGAAAAATTCTGCACAAATTTAAATTTTCTTTAAAATTAGAACTGCTTGCAGGTAAGTCTATACAATGAAGGTAATCAAATTATTTAATACCAAGTCGTCTTTCAGAAAAATTCACCACAAACTGAAATTTTCTTTAAAATTATCACTGCTTGCAGGTAAGTCTTTACAATGAAAGTATACAAATTATTTAATACGAAGTCGTCTTTCAGGAAAATTCACCACAAATTGAAATTTTCTCTAAAATAATCACTGCTTGCAGGTAAGTCTATACAATGAAAGTAATCAAATGACTTAATACGAAGTCGTCTTTCAGGAAAATTCACCACAAACTGAAATTTTCTTTAGAATTATCACTGCTTGCAGGTAAGTCTTTACAATGAAAGTAATCAATTGTTTTAATACGACCTTTTCTTTCAGAAAAATTCTTCACAAATTGAAATTTTCTTTAAAATTATAACTGCTTGCATTTAAGTCTATTCAATGATAGTAATCAAACTGCTTGCAGGTATGTCTTTGCAATGAAGATAATCAAATTAATTAATACGAAGTCGTCTTTCAGAATAATTCGCCACAAATTGAATTTGTCTTTGAAATTATCGCTGCTAGTAGATAAGTCTTTACAATGAAAGTAATCAATTGATTTTAATACGAAGTCTTCTTTCAGAAAAATTCTGCACAAATTTAAATTTTCTTTAAAATTATAACTGCTTGCAGGTAAGTCTATACAATGAAAGTAATCAAATTATTTAATACCAAGTCGTCTTTCAGGAAAATTCACCAAAAACTGAAATTTTCTTTAAAATTATCACTGCTTGCAGGTAAGTCTTTACAGTGAAAGTAATCAAATGAATTAATACGAAGTCGTCTTTCAGGAATATTCACCATAAACTGAAATTTTCTTATAAATATCACTGCTTGCAGGTAAGTCTTTACAATGAAAGTAATCAATTGTTTTAATACGACCTCTTCTTTCAGAAAAATTCTTCACAAATAGAAATTTTCTTTAAAATTATAACTGCTTGCATGTAAGTCTATTCAATGATAGTAATCAAACTGCTTGCAGGTATGTCTTTGCAATGAAGATAATCAAATTAATTAATTCGAAGTCATCTTTCAGAAAAATTCACCACAAATTGAATTTGTCTTTGAAATTATCGCTGCTAGTAGATAAGTCTTTACAATGAAAGTAATCAATTGATTTTAATACGAATTCGTCTTTCAGAAAAATTCTGCACAAATTTAAATTTTCTTTAAAATTAGAACTGCTTGCAGGTAAGTCTATACAATGAAGGTAATCAAATTATTTAATACCAAGTCGTCTTTCAGAAAAATTCACCACAAACTGAAATTTTCTTTAAAATTATCACTGCTTGCAGGTAAGTCTTTACAATGAAAGTATACAAATGATTTAATACGAAGTCGTCTTTCAGGAAAATTCACCACAAATTGAAATTTTCTTTAAAATTAGAACTGCTTGCAGGTAAGTCTATACAATGAAGGTAATCAAATTATTTAATACCAAGTCGTCTTTCAGAAAAATTCACCACAAACTGAAATTTTCTTTAAAATTATCACTGCTTGCAGGTAAGTCTTTACAATGAAAGTATACAAATGATTTAATACGAAGTCGTCTTTCAGGAAAATTCACCACAAACTGAAATTTTCTTTAAAATTATCACTGCTTGCAGGTAAGTCTTTACAATGAAAGTAATCAATTGTTTTAATACGACCTTTTCTTTCAGAAAAATTCTTTACAAATTGAAATTTTCTTTAAAATTATAACTGCTTGCATTTAAGTCTATTCAATGATAGTAATCAAACTGCTTGCAGGTATGTCTTTGCAATGAAGATAATCAAATTAATTAATACGAAGTCGTCTTTCAGAATAATTCGCCACAAATTGAATTTGTCTTTGAAATTATCGCTGCTAGTAGATAAGTCTTTACAATGAAAGTAATCAATTGATTTTAATACGAAGTCTTCTTTCAGAAAAATTCTGCACAAATTTAAATTTTCTTTAAAATTATAACTGCTTGCAGGTAAGTCTATACAATGAAAGTAATCAAATTATTTAATACCAAGTCGTCTTTCAGGAAAATTCTGAAATTTTCTTTAAAATTATCACTGCTTGCAGGTAAGTCTTTACAGTGAAAGTAATCAAATGAATTAATACGAAGTCGTCTTTCAGGAATATTCACCATAAACTGAAATTTTCTTATAAATATCACTGCTTGCAGGTAAGTCTTTACAATGAAAGTAATCAATTGTTTTAATACGACCTCTTCTTTCAGAAAAATTCTTCACAAATAGAAATTTTCTTTAAAACTATAACTGCTTGCATGTAAGTCTATTCAATGATAGTAATCAAACTGCTTGCAGGTATGTCTTTGCAATGAAGATAATCAAATTAATTAATTCGAAGTCATCTTTCAGAAAAATTCACCACAAATTGAATTTGTCTTTGAAATTATCGCTGCTAGTAGATAAGTCTTTACAATGAAAGTAATCAATTGATTTTAATACGAATTCGTCTTTCAGAAAAATTCTGCACAAATTTAAATTTTCTTTAAAATTAGAACTGCTTGCAGGTAAGTCTATACAATGAAGGTAATCAAATTATTTAATACCAAGTCGTCTTTCAGAAAAATTCACCACAAACTGAAATTTTCTTTAAAATTATCACTGCTTGCAGGTAAGTCTTTACAATGAAAGTATACAAATGATTTAATACGAAGTCGTCTTTCAGGAAAATTCACCACAAATTGAAATTTTCTTTAAAATTAGAACTGCTTGCAGGTAAGTCTATACAATGAAGGTAATCAAATTATTTAATACCAAGTCGTCTTTCAGAAAAATTCACCACAAACTGAAATTTTCTTTAAAATTATCACTGCTTGCAGGTAAGTCTTTACAATGAAAGTATACAAATGATTTAATACGAAGTCGTCTTTCAGGAAAATTCACCACAAACTGAAATTTTCTTTAAAATTATCACTGCTTGCAGGTAAGTCTTTACAATGAAAGTAATCAATTGTTTTAATACGACCTTTTCTTTCAGAAAAATTCTTTACAAATTGAAATTTTCTTTAAAATTATAACTGCTTGCATTTAAGTCTATTCAATGATAGTAATCAAACTGCTTGCAGGTATGTCTTTGCAATGAAGATAATCAAATTAATTAATACGAAGTCGTCTTTCAGAATAATTCGCCACAAATTGAATTTGTCTTTGAAATTATCGCTGCTAGTAGATAAGTCTTTACAATGAAAGTAATCAATTGATTTTAATACGAAGTCTTCTTTCAGAAAAATTCTGCACAAATTTAAATTTTCTTTAAAATTATAACTGCTTGCAGGTAAGTCTATACAATGAAAGTAATCAAATTATTTAATACCAAGTCGTCTTTCAGGAAAATTCTGAAATTTTCTTTAAAATTATCACTGCTTGCAGGTAAGTCTTTACAGTGAAAGTAATCAAATGAATTAATACGAAGTCGTCTTTCAGGAATATTCACCATAAACTGAAATTTTCTTATAAATATCACTGCTTGCAGGTAAGTCTTTACAATGAAAGTAATCAATTGTTTTAATACGACCTCTTCTTTCAGAAAAATTCTTCACAAATAGAAATTTTCTTTAAAACTATAACTGCTTGCATGTAAGTCTATTCAATGATAGTAATCAAACTGCTTGCAGGTATGTCTTTGCAATGAAGATAATCAAATTAATTAATTCGAAGTCATCTTTCAGAAAAATTCACCACAAATTGAATTTGTCTTTGAAATTATCGCTGCTAGTAGATAAGTCTTTACAATGAAAGTAATCAATTGATTTTAATACGAATTCGTCTTTCAGAAAAATTCTGCACAAATTTAAATTTTCTTTAAAATTAGAACTGCTTGCAGGTAAGTCTATACAATGAAGGTAATCAAATTATTTAATACCAAGTCGTCTTTCAGAAAAATTCACCACAAACTGAAATTTTCTTTAAAATTATCACTGCTTGCAGGTAAGTCTTTACAATGAAAGTATACAAATGATTTAATACGAAGTCGTCTTTCAGGAAAATTCACCACAAATTGAAATTTTCTCTAAAATAATCACTGCATGCAGGTAAGTCTATACAATGAAAGTAATCAAATGACTTAATACGAAGTAGTCTTTCAGGAAAATTCACCACAAACTGAAATTTTCTTTAAAATTATCACTGCTTGCAGGTAAGTCTATACAATGAAAGTAATCAATTGTTTTAATACGACCTCTTCTTTCAGAAAAATTCTTCACAAATTGAAATTTTCTTTAAAATTATAACTGCTTGCATGTAAGTCTATTCAATGATAGTAATCAAACTGCTTGCATGTATGTCTTTGCAATGAAGATAATCAAATTAATTAATACGAAGTCGTCTTTCAGAAAAATTCACCACAAATTGAATTTGTCTTTGAAATTATCGCTGCTAGTAGATAAGTCTTTACAATGAAAGTAATCAATTGATTTTAATACGAAGTCTTCTTTCAGAAAAATTCTGCACAAATTTAAATTTTCTTTAAAATTATAACTGCTTGCAGGTAAGTCTATACAATGAAAGTAATCAAATTATTTAATACCAAGTCGTCTTTCAGGACAATTCACCACAAGCTGAAATTTTCTTTAAAATTATCACTGCTTGCAGGTAAGTCTTTACAGTGAAAGTAATCAATTGATTTTAATACGACGTCTTCTTTCCGAAAAATTCTCCACAAATTGAAATTTTCCTTAAAATAATCACTGCTTGCATGTACATAGGTCTATTCAATGAAAGTAATCAAAGTGCTTGCAGGTATGTCTTTACAATGAGGTTAATCAAATTAATTAATACGAAGTGCTCTTTCAGAAAAATTCACCACAAATTGAAATTTTCTTACAAATTATCACTGCTTGCAAGTAAGTCTATTCAATGAAAGTAATCAAACTGCTTGCAGGTATGCCTTTACAATGAAAGTAATCAAATGATTTAATACGAAGTCCTCTTTCAGGAAAATTCACCACAAATTGAAATTTTCTTTAAAATTAGCACTGCTTGCAGGTAGGTCTTTACAATGAAAGTAATCAAATGATTTAATACGAAGTCGTCTTTCAGGAAAACTCACCACAAATCGAAATTTTCTTTAAAATTATCACTGGTTGCAGGTAAGTATATTCAATGAAAGTTATCAAACTGCTTGCAGGTAAGTATTTACAATGAAAGTAATCAAATGATTTAATACGAAGTCGTCTTTCAGAAAAATACACCACAAATTGAAATTTTCTTGCAAATTATCACTACTTGCAAGTAAGTCTATACAATGGAAGTAATAAAATAGCTTAATACGAAATCCTCTTTCAGAAAAATTCACCACAATTTGAAATTTTCTTCAAAATTATCACTGCTTGCGGGTAAGTCTATACAATGAAAGTAATCAAATGATTTAATACGAAGACCTTTCAGAAAAATTCACCACAAATTGAAATTTTCTTTAAAATTGTAACTGCTTGCAGGTAAGTCTATACAATGAAAGTAATCAAATTATTTAATACCAAGTCTTCTTTCAGGAAAATTCACCACAAACTGAAATTTTCTTTAAAATTATCACTGCTTGCAGGTAAGTCTTTACAGTGAAAGTAATCAATTGATTTTAATACGACGTCTTCTTTCCGAAAAATTCTCCACAAATTGAAATTTTCCTTAAAATAATCACTGCTTGCATGTAGGTCTATTCAGTAAAAGTAATCAAAGTGCTTGCAGGTATGTCTTTACAATGAAGTTAATCAAATTAATTAATACTTAGTCGTCTTTCAAGAAAATCACCACAAATTGAAATTGTCTTTGAAATTGTCGCTGCTAGTAGGTAATTCTTTACAATGAAAGTAATCAATTGATTTTAATACGAATTCTTCTTTCCGAAAAATTCTCCACAAATTAAAATTTTCCTTAAAATTATCACTGCTGGCAGATAAGCCTTTCCAATGAAAGTAATCAATTGATTTTAATACGAAGTCCTCTTTCAGAAAAATTCACCACAAAATGAAATTTTCTTTAAAATTATCACTGCTTGCAGGTAAGTCTATACAATGAAAGTAATCAAATTATTTAATACCAAGTCTTCCTTCAGGAAAATTCACCACAAACTGAAATTTTCTTTAAAATTATCACTGCTTGCAGGTAAGTCTTTACAGTGAAAGTAATCAATTGATTTTAATACGACGTCTTCTTTCCGAAAAATTCTCCACAAATTGAAATTTTCCTTAAAATAATCACTGCTTGCATGTAGGTCTATTCAGTAAAAGTAATCAAAGTGCTTGCAGGTATGTCTTTACAATGAAGTTAATCAAATTAATTAATACTTAGTCGTCTTTCAAGAAAATCACCACAAATTGAAATTGTCTTTGAAATTGTCGCTGCTAGTAGGTAATTCTTTACAATGAAAGTAATCAATTGATTTTAATACGAATTCTTCTTTCCGAAAAATTCTCCACAAATTAAAATTTTCCTTAAAATTATCACTGCTGGCAGATAAGCCTTTACAATGAAAGTAATCAATTGATTTTAATACGAAGTCCTCTTTCAGAAAAATTCACCACAAAATGAAATTTTCTTTAAAATTATCACTGCTTGCAGGTAAGTCTATACAATGAAAGTAATCAAATTATTTAATACCAAGTCTTCCTTCAGGAAAATTCACCACAAACTGAAATTTTCTTATAATTATCACTGCTTGCAGGTAAGTCTTTACAATGAAAGAATACAAATGATTTAATACGACGTCTTCTTTCAGAAATATTCTCCACAAATTGAAATTTTCTTTAAAATAATCGCTGCTTGCATGTAGGTCTATTCAATGAAAGTAATCAAAGTGCTTGCAGGTATGTCTTTACAACGAAGATAATCAAATTTATTAATACGAAGTCGTTTTTCAAGAAAATTCACCACAAATTGAATTGTCTTTGAAATTATCGCTGCTAGTAGGTAACTCTTTACAATGAAAGTAATCAATTGATTTTGATACCAAGTCTTCATTCAGAAAAATTCTGCACAAATTGAAATTTTGTTTAAAATTATAACTGCTTGCAGCAAAGTCTATACAATGAAAGCAATCAAATGAATTAATACGAAGTCGTCTTTCAAGAAAATTCACCACAAATTGAAATTGTCTTTGAAATTATCGCTGCTAGTAGGTAACTCTTTACAATGAAAGTAATCAATTGATTTTAATACGAAGTCTTCATTCAGAAAAATTCTGCACAAATTTAAATTTTCTTTAAAATTATAACTGCTTGCAGGTAAGTCTATAAAATGAAAGTAATCAAATTATTTAATACCAAGTCGTCTTTCAGGAAAATTCACCAAAAACTGAAATTTTCTTTAAAATTATCACTGCTTGCAGGTAAGTCTTTACAGTGAAAGTAATCAAATGAATTAATACGAAGTCGTCTTTCAGGAATATTCACCATAAACTGAAATTTTCTTATAAATATCACTGCTTGCAGGTAAGTCTTTACAATGAAAGTAATCAATTGTTTTCATACGACCTTTTCTTTCAGAAAAATTCTTCACAAATTGAAATTTTCTTTAAAATTATAACTGCTTGCATTTAAGTCTATTCAATGATAGTAATCAAACTGCAATGAAGATAATCAAATTAATTAATACGAAGTCGTCTTTCAGAATAATTCGCCACAAATTGAATTTGTCTTTGAAATTATCGCTGCTAGTAGATAAGTCTTTACAATGAAAGTAATCAATTGATTTTAATACGAAGTCTTCTTTCAGAAAAATTCTGCACAAATTTAAATTTTCTTTAAAATTATAACTGCTTGCAGGTAAGTCTATACAATGAAAGTAATCAAATTATTTAATACCAAGTCGTCTTTCAGGAAAATTCACCAAAAACTGAAATTTTCTTTAAAATTATCACTGCTTGCAGGTAAGTCTTTACAGTGAAAGTAATCAAATGAATTAATACGAAGTCGTCTTTCAGGAATATTCACCATAAACTGAAATTTTCTTATAAATATCACTGCTTGCAGGTAAGTCTTTACAATGAAAGTAATCAATTGTTTTAATACGACCTCTTCTTTCAGAAAAATTCTTCACAAATAGAAATTTTCTTTAAAATTATAACTGCTTGCATGTAAGTCTATTCAATGATAGTAATCAAACTGCTTGCAGGTATGTCTTTGCAATGAAGATAATCAAATTAATTAATTCGAAGTCATCTTTCAGAAAAATTCACCACAAATTGAATTTGTCTTTGAAATTATCGCTGCTAGTAGATAAGTCTTTACAATGAAAGTAATCAATTGATTTTAATACGAATTCGTCTTTCAGAAAAATTCTGCAAAAATTTAAATTTTCTTTAAAATTAGAACTGCTTGCAGGTAAGTCTATACAATGAAGGTAATCAAATTATTTAATACCAAGTCGTCTTTCAGAAAAATTCACCACAAACTGAAATTTTCTTTAAAATTATCACTGCTTCCAGGTAAGTCTTTACAATGAAAGTATACAAATGATTTAATACGAAGTCGTCTTTCAGGAAAATTCACCACAAATTGAAATTTTCTCTAAAATAATCACTGCATGCAGGTAAGTCTATACAATGAAAGTAATCAAATGACTTAATACGAAGTAGTCTTTCAGGAAAATTCACCACAAACTGAAATTTTCTTTAAAATTATCACTGCTTGCAGGTAAGTCTATACAATGAAAGTAATCAATTGTTTTAATACGACCTCTTCTTTCAGAAAAATTCTTCACAAATTGAAATTTTCTTTAAAATTATAACTGCTTGCATGTAAGTCTATTCAATGATAGTAATCAAACTGCTTGCATGTATGTCTTTGCAATGAAGATAATCAAATTAATTAATACGAAGTCGTCTTTCAGAAAAATTCACCACAAATTGAATTTGTCTTTGAAATTATCGCTGCTAGTAGATAAGTCTTTACAATGAAAGTAATCAATTGATTTTAATACGAAGTCTTCTTTCAGAAAAATTCTGCACAAATTTAAATTTTCTTTAAAATTATAACTGCTTGCAGGTAAGTCTATACAATGAAAGTAATCAAATTATTTAATACCAAGTCGTCTTTCAGGACAATTCACCACAAGCTGAAATTTTCTTTAAAATTATCACTGCTTGCAGGTAAGTCTTTACAGTGAAAGTAATCAATTGATTTTAATACGACGTCTTCTTTCCGAAAAATTCTCCACAAATTGAAATTTTCCTTAAAATAATCACTGCTTGCATGTACATAGGTCTATTCAATGAAAGTAATCAAAGTGCTTGCAGGTATGTCTTTACAATGAGGTTAATCAAATTAATTAATACGAAGTGCTCTTTCAGAAAAATTCACCACAAATTGAAATTTTCTTACAAATTATCACTGCTTGCAAGTAAGTCTATTCAATGAAGGTAATCAAACTGCTTGCAGGTATGCCTTTACAATGAAAGTAATCAAATGATTTAATACGAAGTCCTCTTTCAGGAAAATTCACCACAAATTGAAATTTTCTTTAAAATTAGCACTGCTTGCAGGTAGGTCTTTACAATGAAAGTAATCAAATGATTTAATACGAAGTCGTCTTTCAGGAAAACTCACAACAAATCGAAATTTTCTTTAAAATTATCACTGGTTGCAGGTAAGTATATTCAATGAAAGTTATCAAACTGCTTGCAGGTAAGTATTTACAATGAAAGTAATCAAATGATTTAATACGAAGTCGTCTTTCAGAAAAATACACCACAAATTGAAATTTTCTTGCAAATTATCACTACTTGCAAGTAAGTCTATACAATGGAAGTAATAAAATAGCTTAATACGAAATCCTCTTTCAGAAAAATTCACCACAATTTGAAATTTTCTTCAAAATTATCACTGCTTGCGGGTAAGTCTATACAATGAAAGTAATCAAATGATTTAATACGAAGACCTTTCAGAAAAATTCACCACAAATTGAAATTTTCTTTAAAATTGTAACTGCTTGCAGGTAAGTCTATACAATGAAAGTAATCAAATTATTTAATACCAAGTCTTCTTTCAGGAAAATTCACCACAAACTGAAATTTTCTTTAAAATTATCACTGCTTGCAGGTAAGTCTTTACAGTGAAAGTAATCAATTGATTTTAATACGACGTCTTCTTTCCGAAAAATTCTCCACAAATTGAAATTATCCTTAAAATAATCACTGCTTGCATGTAGGTCTATTCAGTAAAAGTAATCAAAGTGCTTGCAGGTATGTCTTTACAATGAAGTTAATCAAATTAATTAATACTTAGTCGTCTTTCAAGAAAATCACCACAAATTGAAATTGTCTTTGAAATTGTCGCTGCTAGTAGGTAATTCTTTACAATGAAAGTAATCAATTGATTTTAATACGAATTCTTCTTTCCGAAAAATTCTCCACAAATTAAAATTTTCCTTAAAATTATCACTGCTGGCAGATAAGCCTTTACAATGAAAGTAATCAATTGATTTTAATACGAAGTCCTCTTTCAGAAAAATTCACCACAAAATGAAATTTTCTTTAAAATTATCACTGCTTGCAGGTAAGTCTATACAATGAAAGTAATCAAATTATTTAATACCAAGTCTTCCTTCAGGAAAATTCACCACAAACTGAAATTTTCTTTAAAATTATCACTGCTTGCAGGTAAGTCTTTACAGTGAAAGTAATCAATTGATTTTAATACGACGTCTTCTTTCCGAAAAATTCTCCACAAATTGAAATTTTCCTTAAAATAATCACTGCTTGCATGTAGGTCTATTCAGTAAAAGTAATCAAAGTGCTTGCAGGTATGTCTTTACAATGAAGTTAATCAAATTAATTAATACTTAGTCGTCTTTCAAGAAAATCACCACAAATTGAAATTGTCTTTGAAATTGTCGCTGCTAGTAGGTAATTCTTTACAATGAAAGTAATCAATTGAGTTTAATACGAAGTCTTCTTTCATTAAAATTCTGCACAAATTGAAAATTTCTTTAAAATTATAACTGCTTGCAGGTAAGTCTATACAATGAAAGTAATCAAATGAATTAATACGAAGTCGTCTTTCAGGAAAATTCACCATAAACTGAAATTTTCTTATAATTATCACTGCTTGCAGGTAAGTCTTTACAATGAAAGAATACAAATGATTTAATACGAAGTCGTCTTTCAGGAAAATTCACCACAAATTGAAATTTTCTTTAAAATAATCACTGCTTGCAGGTAAGTCTATACAATCAAAGTAATCAAATGATTTAATACGAAGTCGTCTTTCAGGAGACTTCACCACAAACTGAAATTTTCTTTAAAATTATCACTGCTTGCATGTAAGTCTTTACAATGAAAGTAATCAATTGTTTTAATACGACGTCTTCTTTCAGAAATATTCTCCACAAATTGAAATTTTCTTTAAAATAATCGCTGCTTGCATGTAGGTCTATTCAATGAAAGTAATCAAAGTGCTTGCAGGTATGTCTTTACAACGAAGATAATCAAATTTATTAATACGAAGTCGTTTTTCAAGAAAATTCACCACAAATTGAATTGTCTTTGAAATTATCGCTGCTAGTAGGTAACTCTTTACAATGAAAGTAATCAATTGATTTTGATACCAAGTCTTCATTCAGAAAAATTCTGCACAAATTGAAATTTTGTTTAAAATTATAACTGCTTGCAGCAAAGTCTATACAATGAAAGCAATCTAATGAATTAATACGAAGTCGTCTTTCAAGAAAATTCACCACAAATTGAAATTGTCTTTGAAATTATCGCTGCTAGTAGGTAACTCTTTACAATGAAAGTAATCAATTGATTTTAATACGAAGTCTTCATTCAGAAAAATTCTGCACAAATTTAAATTTTCTTTAAAATTATAACTGCTTGCAGGTAAGTCTATAAAATGAAAGTAATCAAATTATTTAATACCAAGTCGTCTTTCAGGAAAATTCACCAAAAACTGAAATTTTCTTTAAAATTATCACTGCTTGCAGGTAAGTCTTTACAGTGAAAGTAATCAAATGAATTAATACGAAGTCGTCTTTCAGGAATATTCACCATAAACTGAAATTTTCTTATAAATATCACTGCTTGCAGGTAAGTCTTTACAATGAAAGTAATCAATTGTTTTCATACGACCTCTTCTTTCAGAAAAATTCTTCACAAATAGAAATTTTCTTTAAAATTATAACTGCTTGCATGTAAGTCTATTCAATGATAGTAATCAAACTGCTTGCAGGTATGTCTTTGCAATGAAGATAATCAAATTAATTAATTCGAAGTCGTCTTTCAGAAAAATTCACCACAAATTGAATTTGTCTTTGAAATTATCGCTGCTAGTAGATAAGTCTTTACAATGAAAGTAATCAATTGATTTTAATACGAATTCGTCTTTCAGAAAAATTCTGCACAAATTTAAATTTTCTTTAAAATTAGAACTGCTTGCAGGTAAGTCTATACAATGAAGGTAATCAAATTATTTAATACCAAGTCGTCTTTCAGAAAAATTCACCACAAACTGAAATTTTCTTTAAAATTATCACTGCTTGCAGGTAAGTCTTTACAATGAAAGTATACAAATGATTTAATACGAAGTCGTCTTTCAGGAAAATTCACCACAAATTGAAATTTTCTCTAAAATAATCACTGCTTGCAGGTAAGTCTATACAATGAAAGTAATCAAATGACTTAATACGAAGTCGTCTTTCAGGAAAATTCACCACAAACTGAAATTTTCTTTAAAATTATCACTGCTTGCAGGTAAGTCTTTACAATGAAAGTAATCAATTGTTTTAATACGACCTTTTCTTTCAGAAAAATTCTTCACAAATTGAAATTTTCTTTAAAATTATAACTGCTTGCATTTAAGTCTATTCAATGATAGTAATCAAACTGCTTGCAGGTATGTCTTTGCAATGAAGATAATCAAATTAATTAATACGAAGTCGTCTTTCAGAATAATTCGCCCCAAATTGAATTTGTCTTTGAAATTATCGCTGCTAGTAGATAAGTCTTTACAATGAAAGTAATCAATTGATTTTAATACGAAGTCTTCTTTCAGAAAAATTCTGCACAAATTTAAATTTTCTTTAAAATTATCACTGCTTGCAGGTAAGTCTTTACAGTGAAAGTAATCAATTGATTTTAATACGACGTCTTCTTTCAGTAAAAGTAATCAAAGTGCTTGCAGGTATGTCTTTACAATGAAGTTAATCAAATTAATTAATACTTAGTCGTCTTTCAAGAAAATCACCACAAATTGAAATTGTCTTTGAAATTGTCGCTGCTAGTAGGTAATTCTTTACAATGAAAGTAATCAATTGAGTTTAATACGAAGTCTTCTTTCATTAAAATTCTGCACAAATTGAAAATTTCTTTAAAATTATAACTGCTTGCAGGTAAGTCTATACAATGAAAGTAATCAAATGAATTAATACGAAGTCGTCTTTCAGGAAAATTCACCATAAACTGAAATTTTCTTATAATTATCACTACTTGCAGGTAAGTCTTTACAATGAAAGAATACAAATGATTTAATACGAAGTCGTCTTTCAGGAAAATTCACCACAAATTGAAATTTTCTTTAAAATAATCACTGCTTGCAGGTAAGTCTATACAATCAAAGTAATCAAATGATTTAATACGAAGTCGTCTTTCAGGAGACTTCACCACAAACTGAAATTTTCTTTAAAATTATCACTGCTTGCATGTAAGTCTTTACAGTGAAAGTAATCAATTGATTTTAATACGACGTCTTCTTTCCGAAAAATTCTCCACAAATTGAAATTTTCCTTAAAATAATCACTGCTTGCATGTAGGTCTATTCAGTAAAAGTAATCAAAGTGCTTGCAGGTATGTCTTTACAATGAAGTTAATCAAATTAATTAATACTTAGTCGTCTTTCAAGAAAATCACCACAAATTGAAATTGTCTTTGAAATTATCGCTGCTAGTAGGTAATTCTTTACAATGAAAGTAATCAATTGATTTTAATACGAATTCTTCTTTCCGAAAAATTCTCCACAAATTGAAATTTTCCTTAAAATAATCACTGCTGGCAGATAAGCCTTTACAATGAAAGTAATCAATTGATTTTAATACGAAGTCCTCTTTCAGAAAAATTCACCACAAAATGAAATTTTCTTTAAAATTATCACTGCTTGCAGGTAAGTCTATACAATGAAAGTAATCAAATTATTTAATACCAAGTCTTCCTTCAGGAAAATTCACCACATACTGAAATTTTCTTTAAAATTATCACTGCTTGCAGGTAAGTCTTTACAGTGAAAGTAATCAATTGATTTTAATACGACGTCTTCTTTCCGAAAAATTCTCCACAAATTGAAATTTTCCTTAAAATAATCACTGCTTGCATGTAGGTCTATTCAGTAAAAGTAATCAAAGTGCTTGCAGGTATGTCTTTACAATGAAGTTAATCAAATTAATTAATACTTAGTCGTCTTTCAAGAAAATCACCACAAATTGAAATTGTCTTTGAAATTGTCGCTGCTAGTAGGTAATTCTTTACAATGAAAGTAATCAATTGAGTTTAATACGAAGTCTTCTTTCATTAAAATTCTGCACAAATTGAAAATTTCTTTAAAATTATAACTGCTTGCAGGTAAGTCTATACAATGAAAGTAATCAAATGAATTAATACGAAGTCGTCTTTCAGGAAAATTCACCATAAACTGAAATTTTCTTATAATTATCACTACTTGCAGGTAAGTCTTTACAATGAAAGAATACAAATGATTTAATACGAAGTCGTCTTTCAGGAAAATTCACCACAAATTGAAATTTTCTTTAAAATAATCACTGCTTGCAGGTAAGTCTATACAATCAAAGTAATCAAATGATTTAATACGAAGTCGTCTTTCAGGAGACTTCACCACAAACTGAAATTTTCTTTAAAATTATCACTGCTTGCATGTAAGTCTTTACAATGAAAGTAATCAATTGTTTTAATACGACGTCTTCTTTCAGAAATATTCTCCACAAATTGAAATTTTCTTTAAAATAATCGCTGCTTGCATGTAGGTCTATTCAATGAAAGTAATCAAAGTGCTTGCAGGTATGTCTTTACAACGAAGATAATCAAATTTATTAATACGAAGTCGTTTTTCAAGAAAATTCACCACAAATTGAATTGTCTTTGAAATTATCGCTGCTAGTAGGTAACTCTTTACAATGAAAGTAATCAATTGATTTTGATACCAAGTCTTCATTCAGAAAAATTCTGCACAAATTGAAATTTTGTTTAAAATTATAACTGCTTGCAGCAAAGTCTATACAATGAAAGCAATCAAATGAATTAATACGAAGTCGTCTTTCAAGAAAATTCACCACAAATTGAAATTGTCTTTGAAATTATCGCTGCTAGTAGGTAACTCTTTACAATGAAAGTAATCAATTGGTTTTAATACGAAGTCTTCATTCAGAAAAATTCTGCACAAATTTAAATTTTCTTTAAAATTATAACTGCTTGCAGGTAAGTCTATAAAATGAAAGTAATCAAATTATTTAATACCAAGTCGTCTTTCAGGAAAATTCACCAAAAACTGAAATTTTCTTTAAAATTATCACTGCTTGCAGGTAAGTCTTTACAGTGAAAGTAATCAAATGAATTAATACGAAGTCGTCTTTCAGGAATATTCACCATAAACTGAAATTTTCTTATAAATATCACTGCTTGCAGGTAAGTCTTTACAATGAAAGTAATCAATTGTTTTCATACGACCTCTTCTTTCAGAAAAATTCTTCACAAATAGAAATTTTCTTTAAAATTATAACTGCTTGCATGTAAGTCTATTCAATGATAGTAATCAAACTGCTTGCAGGTATGTCTTTGCAATGAAGATAATCAAATTAATTAATTCGAAGTCGTCTTTCAGAAAAATTCACCACAAATTGAGTTTGTCTTTGAAATTATCGCTGCTAGTAGATAAGTCTTTACAATGAAAGTAATCAATTGATTTTAATACGAATTCGTCTTTCAGAAAAATTCTGCACAAATTTAAATTTTCTTTAAAATTAGAACTGCTTGCAGGTAAGTCTATACAATGAAGGTAATCAAATTATTTAATACCAAGTCGTCTTTCAGAAAAATTCACCACAAACTGAAATTTTCTTTAAAATTATCACTGCTTGCAGGTAAGTCTTTACAATGAAAGTATACAAATGATTTAATACGAAGTCGTCTTTCAGGAAAATTCACCACAAATTGAAATTTTCTCTAAAATAATCACTGCTTGCAGGTAAGTCTATACAATGAAAGTAATCAAATGACTTAATACGAAGTCGTCTTTCAGGAAAATTCACCACAAACTGAAATTTTCTTTAAAATTATCACTGCTTGCAGGTAAGTCTTTACAATGAAAGTAATCAATTGTTTTAATACGACCTTTTCTTTCAGAAAAATTCTTCACAAATTGAAATTTTCTTTAAAATTATAACTGCTTGCATTTAAGTCTATTCAATGATAGTAATCAAACTGCTTGCAGGTATGTCTTTGCAATGAAGATAATCAAATTAATTAATACGAAGTCGTCTTTCAGAATAATTCGCCCCAAATTGAATTTGTCTTTGAAATTATCGCTGCTAGTAGATAAGTCTTTACAATGAAAGTAATCAATTGATTTTAATACGAAGTCTTCTTTCAGAAAAATTCTGCACAAATTTAAATTTTCTTTAAAATTATAACTGCTTGCAGGTAAGTCTATACAATGAAAGTAATCAAATTATTTAATACCAAGTCGTCTTTCAGGAAAATTCACCAAAAACTGAAATTTTCTTTAAAATTATCACTGCTTGCAGGTAAGTCTTTACAGTGAAAGTAATCAAATGAATTAATACGAAGTCGTCTTTCAGGAAAATTCACCACAAACTGAAATTTTCGTTAAAATTATCACTGCTTGCAGGTAAGTCTATACAATGAAAGTAATCAATTGTTTTAATACGACCTCTTCTTTCAGAAAAATTCTTCACAAATTGAAATTTTCTTTAAAATTATAACTGCTTGCATGTAAGTCTATTCAATGATAGTAATCAAACTGCTTGCATGTATGTCTTTGCAATGAAGATAATCAAATTAATTAATACGAAGTCGTCTTTCAGAAAAATTCACCACAAATTGAATTTGTCTTTGAAATTATCGCTGGTAGTAGATAAGTCTTTACAATGAAAGTAATCAATTGATTTTAATACGAATTCGTCTTTCAGAAAAATTCTGCACAAATTTAAATTTTCTTTAAAATTATAACTGCTTGCAGGTAAGTCTATACAATGAAAGTAATCAAATTATTTAATACCAAGTCGTCTTTCAGAAAAATTCACCACAAACTGAAATTTTCTTTAAAATTATCACTGCTTGCAGGTAAGTCTTTACAATGAAAGTATACAAATGATTTAATACGAAGTCGTCTTTCAGGAAAATTCACCACAAATTGAAATTTTCTCTAAAATAATCACTGCTTGCAGGTAAGTCTATACAATGAAAGTAATCAAATGACTTAATACGAAGTCGTCTTTCAGGAAAATTCACCACAAACTGAAATTTTCTTTAAAATTATCACTGCTTGCAGGTAAGTCTTTACAATGAAAGTAATCAATTGTTTTAATACGACCTTTTCTTTCAGAAAAATTCTTCACAAATTGAAATTTTCTTTAAAATTATAACTGCTTGCATTTAAGTCTATTCAATGATAGTAATCAAACTGCTTGCAGGTATGTCTTTGCAATGAAGATAATCAAATTAATTAATACGAAGTCGTCTTTCAGAAAAATTCTGCACAAATTTAAATTTTCTTTAAAATTATAACTGCTTGCAGGTAAGTCTATACAATGAAAGTAATCAAATTATTTAATACCAAGTCGTCTTTCAGGAAAATTCACCAAAAACTGAAATTTTCTTTAAAATTATCACTGCTTGCAGGTAAGTCTTTACAGTGAAAGTAATCAAATGAATTAATACGAAGTCGTCTTTCAGTAATATTCACCATAAACTGAAATTTTCTTATAAATATCACTGCTTGCAGGTAAGTCTTTACAATGAAAGTAATCAATTGTTTTAATACGACCTCTTCTTTCAGAAAAATTCTTCACAAATAGAAATTTTCTTTAAAATTATAACTGCTTGCATGTAAGTCTATTCAATGATAGTAATCAAACTGCTTGCAGGTATGTCTTTGCAATGAAGATAATCAAATTAATTAATTCGAAGTCATCTTTCAGAAAAATTCACCACAAATTGAATTTGTCTTTGAAATTATCGCTGCTAGTAGATAAGTCTTTACAATGAAAGTAATCAATTGATTTTAATACGAATTCGTCTTTCAGAAGAATTCTGCAAAAATTTAAATTTTCTTTAAAATTAGAACTGCTTGCAGGTAAGTCTATACAATGAAGGTAATCAAATTATTTAATACCAAGTCGTCTTTCAGAAAAATTCACCACAAACTGAAATTTTCTTTAAAATTATCACTGCTTGCAGGTAAGTCTTTACAATGAAAGTATACAAATGATTTAATACGAAGTCGTCTTTCAGGAAAATTCACCACAAATTGAAATTTTCTCTAAAATAATCACTGCTTGCAGGTAAGTCTATACAATGAAAGTAATCAAATGACTTAATACGAAGTCGTCTTTCAGGAAAATTCACCACAAACTGAAATTTTCTTTAAAATTATCACTGCTTGCAGGTAAGTCTATACAATGAAAGTAATCAATTGTTTTAATACGACCTCTTCTTTCAGAAAAATTCTTCACAAATTGAAATTTTCTTTAAAATTATAACTGCTTGCATGTAAGTCTATTCAATGATAGTAATCAAACTGCTTGCATGTATGTCTTTGCAATGAAGATAATCAAATTAATTAATACGAAGTCGTCTTTCAGAAAAATTCACCACAAATTGTATTTGTCTTTGAAATTATCGCTGCTAGTAGATAAGTCTTTACAATGAAAGTAATCAATTGATTTTAATACGAAGTCTTCTTTCAGAAAAATTCTGCACAAATTTAAATTTTCTTTAAAATTATAACTGCTTGCAGGTAAGTCTATACAATGAAAGTAATCAAATTATTTAATACCAAGTCGTCTTTCAGGACAATTCACCACAAGCTGAAATTTTCTTTAAAATTATCACTGCTTGCAGGTAAGTCTTTACAGTGAAAGTAATCAATTGATTTTAATACGACGTCTTCTTTCCGAAAAATTCTCCACAAATTGAAATTTTCCTTAAAATAATCACTGCTTGCATGTACATAGGTCTATTCAATGAAAGTAATCAAAGTGCTTGCAGGTATGTCTTTACAATGAGGTTAATCAAATTAATTAATACGAAGTGCTCTTTCAGAAAAATTCACCACAAATTGAAATTTTCTTACAAATTATCACTGCTTGCAAGTAAGTCTATTCAATGAAAGTAATCAAACTGCTTGCAGGTATGCCTTTACAATGAAAGTAATCAAATGATTTAATACGAAGTCCTCTTTCAGGAAAATTCACCACAAATTGAAATTTTCTTTAAAATTAGCACTGCTTGCAGGTAGGTCTTTACAATGAAAGTAATCAAATGATTTAATACGAGGTCGTCTTTCAGGAAAACTCACCACAAATCGAAATTTTCTTTAAAATTATCACTGGTTGCAGGTAAGTATATTCAATGAAAGTTATCAAACTGCTTGCAGGTAAGTATTTACAATGAAAGTAATCAAATGATTTAATACGAAGTCGTCTTTCAGAAAAATACACCACAAATTGAAATTTTCTTGCAAATTATCACTACTTGCAAGTAAGTCTTATACAATGGAAGTAATAAAATAGCTTAATACGAAATCCTCTTTCAGAAAAATTCACCACAATTTGAAATTTTCTTCAAAATTATCACTGCTTGCGGGTAAGTCTATACAATGAAAGTAATCAAATGATTTAATACGAAGACCTTTCAGAAAAATTCACCACAAATTGAAATTTTCTTTAAAATTGTAACTGCTTGCAGGTAAGTCTATACAATGAAAGTAATCAAATTATTTAATAGCAAGTCTTCTTTCAGGAAAATTCACCACAAACTGAAATTTTCTTTAAAATTATCACTGCTTGCAGGTAAGTCTTTACAGTGAAAGTAATCAATTGATTTTACTACGACGTCTTCTTTCCGAAAAATTCTCCACAAATTGAAATTTTCCTTAAAATAATCACTGCTTGCATGTAGGTCTATTCAGTAAAAGTAATCAAAGTGCTTGCAGGTATGTCTTTACAATGAAGTTAATCAAATTAATTAATACTTAGTCGTCTTTCAAGAAAATCACCACAAATTGAAATTGTCTTTGAAATTGTCGCTGCTAGTAGGTAATTCTTTACAATGAAAGTAATCAATTGATTTTAATACGAATTCTTCTTTCCGAAAAATTCTCCACAAATTAAAATTTTCCTTAAAATTATCACTGCTGGCAGATAAGCCTTTACAATGAAAGTAATCAATTGATTTTAATACGAAGTCCTCTTTCAGAAAAATTCACCACAAAATGAAATTTTCTTTAAAATTATCACTGCTTGCAGGTAAGTCTATACAATGAAAGTAATCAAATTATTTAATACCAAGTCTTCCTTCAGGAAAATTCACCACAAACTGAAATTTTCTTTAAAATTATCACTGCTTGCAGGTAAGTCTTTACAGTGAAAGTAATCAATTGATTTTAATACGACGTCTTCTTTCCGAAAAATTCTCCACAAATTGAAATTTTCCTTAAAATAATCACTGCTTGCATGTAGGTCTATTCAGTAAAAGTAATCAAAGTGCTTGCAGGTATGTCTTTACAATGAAGTTAATCAAATTAATTAATACTTAGTCGTCTTTCAAGAAAATCACCACAAATTGAAATTGTCTTTGAAATTGTCGCTGCTAGTAGGTAATTCTTTACAATGAAAGTAATCAATTGAGTTTAATACGAAGTCTTCTTTCAGAAAAATTCTGCACAAATTGAAAATTTCTTTAAAATTATAACTGCTTGCAGGTAAGTCTATACAATGAAAGTAATCAAATGAATTAATACGAAGTCGTCTTTCAGGAAAATTCACCATAAACTGAAATTTTCTTATAATTATCACTGCTTGCAGGTAAGTCTTTACAATGAAAGAATACAAATGATTTAATACGAAGTCGTCTTTCAGGAAAATTCACCACAAATTGAAATTTTCTTTAAAATAATCACTGCTTGCAGGTAAGTCTATACAATCAAAGTAATCAAATGATTTAATACGAAGTCGTCTTTCAGGAGACTTCACCACAAACTGAAATTTTCTTTAAAATTATCACTGCTTGCATGTAAGTCTTTACAATGAAAGTAATCAATTGTTTTAATACGACGTCTTCTTTCAGAAATATTCTCCACAAATTGAAATTTTCTTTAAAATAATCGCTGCTTGCATGTAGGTCTATTCAATGAAAGTAATCAAAGTGCTTGCAGGTATGTCTTTACAACGAAAATAATCAAATTTATTAATACGAAGTCGTTTTTCAAGAAAATTCACCACAAATTGAATTGTCTTTGAAATTATCGCTGCTAGTAGGTAACTCATTACAATGAAAGTCATCAATTGATTTTAATACCAAGTCTTCATTCAGAAAAATTCTGCACAAATTGAAATTTTGTTTAAAATTATAACTGCTTGCAGCAAAGTCTATACAATGAAAGCAATCAAATGAATTAATACGAAGTCGTCTTTCAAGAAAATTCACCACAAATTGAAATTGTCTTTGAAATTATCGCTGCTAGTAGGTAACTCTTTACAATGAAAGTAATCAATTGATTTTCATACGAAGTCTTCATTCAGAAAAATTCTGCACAAATTTAAATTTTCTTTAAAATTATAACTGCTTGCAGGTAAGTCTATAAAATGGAAGTAATCAAATTATTTACTACCAAGTCGTCTTTCGGAAAAATTCACCACAAACTGAAATTTTCTTTAAAATTATCACTGCTTGCAGGTAAGTCTTTACAATGAAAGTATACAAATGATTTAATACGAAGTCGTCTTTCAGGAAAATTCACCACAAATTGAAATTTTCTTTAAAATAATCACTGCTTGCAGGTAAGTCTATACAATGAAAGTAATCAAATGACTTAACACGAAGTCGTCTTTCAGGAAAATTCACCACAAACTGAAATTTTCTTTAAAATTATCACTGCTTGCAGGTAAGTCTTTACAATGAAAGTAATCAATTGTTTTAATACGACCTCTTCTTTCAGAAAAATTCTTCACAAATTGAAATTTTCTTTAAAATTATAACTGCTTTCTTTAAAATTATAACTGCTTGCATGTAAGTCTATTCAATGATAGTAATCAAACTGCTTGCAGGTATGTCTTTACAATGAAGATAATCAAATTAATTAATACGAAGTCGTCTTTCAGAAAAATTCACCACAAATTGAATTTGTCTCTGAAATTATCGCTGCTAGTAGGTAAGTCTTTTCAATGAAAGTAATCAATTGATTTTTATACGAAGTCTTCTTTCAGAAAAATTCTGCACAAATTTAAATTTTCTTTAAAATTATAACTGCTTGCAGGTAAGTCTATACAATGAAAGTAATCAAATGATTTAATACGAAGACCTTTCAGAAAAATTCACCACAAATTGAAATTTTCTTTAAAATGATCACTGGTTGCAGGTAAGTATATTCAATGAAAGTTATCAAACTGCTTGCAGGTGAAAATTTCTTTAAAATTATAACTTCTTGCAGGTAAGTCTATACAATGAAAGTAATCAAATGAATTAATTCGAAGTCGTCTTTCAGGAAAATTCACCACAAATTGAAATTTTCTTTAAAATAATCACTGCTTGCAGGTAAGTCTATACAATGAAAGTAATCAAATGATTTAATACGAAGTCGTCTTTCAGGAAAATTCAGCACAAACTGAAATTTTCTTTAAAACGATCACTGCTTGCAGGTAAGTCTTTACAATGAAAGTAATCAATTGTTTTAATACGACGTCTTCTTTCAGAAAAATTCTCCACAAATTGAAATTTTCTTTAAAATTATCACTGCTTGCAGGTAAGTCTATACAATGAAAGTAATCAAATGATTTAATACGAAGACCTTTCAGAAAAATTCACCACAAATTGAAATTTTCTTTAAAATGATCACTGGTTGCAGGTAAGTATATTCAATGAAAGTTATCAAACTGCTTGCAGGTGAAAATTTCTTTAAAATTATTACTGCTTGCAGGTAAGTCTTTTCAATGAAAGTATACAAATGATTTAATACGAAGTCGTCTTTCAGGACAATTCACCACAAATTGAAATTTTCTTTAAAATAATCACTGCTTGCAGGTAAGTCTATACAATGAAAGTAATCAAATGATTTAATACGAAGTCGTCTTTCAGGAAAATTCAGCACAAACTGAAATTTTCTTTAAAACGATCACTGCTTGCAGGTAAGTCTTTACAATGAAAGTAATCAATTGTTTTAATACGACGTCTTCTTTCAGAAAAATTCTCCACAAATTTAAATTTTCTTTAAAATTATCACTGCTTGCAGGTAAGTCTAAAATTCACCACAAATTGAAATTTTCTTTAAAATTATAACTGCTTGCAGGTAAGTCTATACAATGAAAGTAATCAAATGATATAATACAAAGTCGTCTTTCAGGACAATTCACACAAATTGAAATTTCCTTTAAAATTATCACTGCCTGCAGGTAAGTCTTTACAATGAAAGTAATCAAATGATATAATACGAAGTCGTCTTTTAGGAAAATTCACACAAATTGAAATTTTCTTTAAAATAATCACTGCTTGCAGGTAAGTCTATACAATGAAAGTAGTCAAATGAAATAATACGAAGCCGTCTTTCAGGAAAACTCACCACAAATCGAAATTTCCTTTAAAATTATCACTTCTTGCAGGTAAGTCTTTACAATGAAAGTAATCAATTGTTTTAATACGACGTTTTCTTTCAGAAAAATTACCCCCAAATTGAATTTTCTTTAAAATTATTACTGCTTGCATGTAAGTATATTCAATGAAAGTAATCAAACTGGTTGCAGGTATGTCTTTACAATGAAAGTAAGTAAATGATTTAATACGAAGTCGTCTTTCAGGAACATTCACAACAAATCGAAATTTTGTTTAAAATTATAACTACTCGCAGCAAAGTCTATACAATGAAAGCAATCAAATGAATTAATACGAAGTCGTTTTTCAGGAAAATTCACCACAAACTCAAATTTTCTTTAAAATTATCACTGCTTGCAGGTAAGTATTTACAATGAAAGTAATCAAATGATTTAATACGAAGTGCTCTTTCAGAAAAATACACCACAAATTGAAATTTTCTTACAAATTATCACTGCTTGCAACTAAGTCTATACAATGGAAGTAATAAAATGGCTTAATACGAAATCCTCTTTCAGGGAAATTCACCACAAATTGAAATTTTCTTTAAAATTATAACTGCTTGCAAGTAAGTCTATACAATGGAAGTAATCAAATGATATAATACGAAGTCGTCTTTCAAGAAAATTCACACAAATTGAAATTTTCTTTGAAATTATCACTGCGGGCAGGTAAGCCTTTACAATGAAAGTAATCAATTGATTTTAATACGAAGTCCTCTTTCAGAAAAATTCACCACAAATTGAAATTTTCTTTAAAGTTATCACTGCTTGCAGGTAATTCTATACAATGAAAGTAATCAATTGTTTTAATACGACGTCTTCTTTCAGAAAAATTACCCACAAATTGAATTTTCTTTAAAATTATCACTGCTTGCAGGTAAGTCTTTACAATGAAAGTAATCAATTGTTTTAATACGACGTCTTCTTTCAGAAAAATTACACACAAATTGAATTTTCTTTAAAATTATTACTGCTTGCATGTAAGTATATTCAATGAAAGTAATCAAACTGATTGCGGGTAAGTCTTTACAACGAAAGTAATCAATTGATTTTAAAACGACGTCTTCTTTCAGAAAAATTCTCCACAAATTGAAATTTTCTTTAAAATTATCACTGGTTGCAGGTAAGTATATTCAATGAAAGTTATCAAACTGCTTGCAGGTAAGTATTTACAATGAAAGTAATCAAATGATTTAATACGAAGTGCTCTTTCAGAAAAATCCACCACAAATTGAAATTTTCTTACAAATTATCACTGCTTGCAAGTAAGTCTATACAATGGAAGTAATAAAATGGCTTCATACGAAATTCTCTTTCAGGAAAATTCACCACAAATTGAAATTTTCTTTAAAAATATCACTGCTTGCAGGTATGTCAATACAATGAAAGTTATCAATTGATTTTAATACGAAGTCTTCTTTCAGAAAAATTCTACGCAAATTGAAATTTTCTTTAAAATTATCACTGCCTGCAGGTAAGTCTTTACAATGAAAGTAATCAAATTATTTAATACGAAGTCGTCTTTAAGGAAAATTCACACAAATTGAAATTTTTTTTAAAATTATCACTGGTTGCAGGTAAGTCTATTCAATGAAAGTTATCAAACTACTTGCAGGTAAGTATTTACAATGAAAGTAATCAAATGATTTAATACGAAGTGCTCTTTCAGAAAAATACACCACAAATTGAAATTTTCTTACAAATTATCACTGCTTGCAAGTAAGTCTATACAATGGAAGTAATAAAATGGCTTAATACGAAAACCTCTTTCAGGAAAATTCACCACAATTTGAAATTTTCTTTAAAATTATCACTGCTTGCAGGTAAGTCTATACAATGAAAGTAATCAAATGATTTAATACGAAGACCTTTCAGAAAAATTCACCACAAATTGAAATTTTCTTTAAAATTATAACTGCTTGCAGGTAAGTCTATACAATGAAAGTAATCAAATGATATGATACGAAGTCGTCTTTCAGGAAAATTCACACAAATTGAAATTTTCTTTCAATTATCACTGCTGGCAGGTAAGCGTTTACAATGAAAGTAATCAATTGATTTTAATACGAAGTCCTCTTTCAAAAAATTCACCATAAATTGAAATTTTCTTTAAAATTATCACAGCTTGCATGTAAGTCTATACAATGAAAGTAATCAAATGATTTAATACGAATACCTTTCAGAAAAATTCACCACAAATTGAAATTTTCAAAATTATAACTGCTTGCAGGTAAGTCTATACAATGAAAGTAATCAAATCATATAATACGAAGTCGTCTTTCAGGAAAATTGACACAAACTGAAATTTTCTTTAAAATTATCACTGCTGGCAGGTAAACCTTTACAATGAAAGTAATCAATTGATTTTAATACGACATCTTCTTTCAGAAAAATTCTCCACAAATTGAAATTTTCTTTAAAATTATCACTGGATGCAGGTAAGTCTATTCAATGAAAGTTATCAAACTGCTTGCAGGTAAGTATTTACAACGAAAGTAATCAATTGATTTTAAAACGACGTCTTCTTTCAGAATAATTCACCACAAACTGAAATTTTCTTTAAAATTATCACTGCTTGCAGGTAAGTCTTTACAATGAAAGTAATCAATTGTTTTAATACGACGTCTTCTTTCAGAAAAATTCTCCACAAATTGAAATTTTCTTTAAAATAATCACTGCTTGCAGGTAAGTCTATACAATGAAAGTAATCAAATGATATAATACGAAGTCGTCTATCAGGAAAATTCACAGAAATTGAAATTTTCTTTAAAATTATCACTGCCTGCAGGTAAGTCTTTACAATGAAAGTAATCAAATGATTTATTACGAAGTGCTCTTTCAGAAAAATACACCACAAATTGAAATTTTCTTACAAATTATCACTGCTTGCAAGTAAGTCGATACAATGGAAGTAATAAAATGGCTTAATACGAAATCCTCTTTCAGGAAAATTCACCACAAGTCGAAATTTTCTTTAGAATTATCACTGCTTGCAGGTAAGTCTTTACAATGAAAGTAATCAATTGATTTTAATACGAAGTCTTCTTTCAGAAAAATTCTCCACAAATTGAAATTTTTTTTAAAATTATCACTGCTTGCAGGTAAGTCTTTACAGTGAAAGTAATCAATTGATTTTAATACGACGTCTTCTTTCCGAAAAATTCTACACAAATTGAAATTTTCCTTAAAATAATCACTGCCTGCATGCAGGTCTATTCAATGAAAGTAATCAAATGATTTAATACGAAGACCTTTCAGAAAAATTCACCACAAATTGAAATTTTCTTTAAAATTATAACTGCTTGCAGGTAAGTCTATACAATGAAAGTAATCAAATGATATAATACGAAGTCGTCTTTCAGGAAAATTTACCACAAATCGAAATTTTGTTTAAAATTATCACTGCTTGCAGGTAAGTCTTTACAATGAAAGTAATCAATTATTTTAGTACGACGTCTTCTTTCAGAAAAATTACCCACAAATTGAATTTTCTTTAAAATTATCACTGGTTGCAGGTCAGTCTATTCAATCAAAGTTATCAAACTGCTTGCAGGTAAGTATTTACAATGAAAGAAATCAAATGATTTAATACGAAGTGCTCTTTCAGAAAAATACACCACAAATTGAAATTTTCTTACAAATTATCACTGCTTGCAAGTAAGTCGATACAATGGAAGTAATAAAATGGGTTAATACGAAATCCTCTTTCAGGAAAATTCACCACAAGTCGAAATTTTCTTTAAAATTATCACTGCTTGCAGGTAAGTCTTTACAATGAAAGTAATCAATTGATTTTAATACGAAGTCTTCTTTCAGAAAAATTCTCCACAAATTGAAATTTTTTTTAAAATTATCACTGCCTGCAGGTAAGTCATTACAATGAAAGTAATCAAATGATTTAATTCGAAGTCCTCTTTCAGGAAAATTTACCAAAAGTCGAAATTTTCTTTAAAATTATCACTGCTTGGAGGTAAGTCTTTACAATGAAAGTAATCAATTGATTTTAATACGAAGTCTTCTTTCAGAAAAATTCTCCACAAATTGAAATTTTCTTTAAAATTATCACTGCCTGCAGGTAAGTCTTTACAATGAAAGTAATCAAATGATTTAATACGAAGTCCTCTTTCAGGAAAATTTACCACAAATCGAAATTTTGTTTAAAATTATCACTGCTTGCAGGTAAGTCTTTACAATGAAAGTAATCAATTATTTTAGTACGACGTCTTCTTTCAGAAAAATTACCCACAAATTGAATTTTCTTTAAAATTATCACTGGTTGCAGGTCAGTCTATTCAATCAAAGTTATCAAACTGCTTGCAGGTAAGTATTTACAATGAAAGAAATCAAATGATTTAATACGAAGTGCTCTTTCAGAAAAATACACCACAAATTGAAATTTTCTTACAAATTATCACTGCTTGCAGGTAAGTCTATACAATGAAAGTAATCAAATTATTTAATACCAAGTCTTCTTTCAGGAAAATTCACCACAAACTGAAATTTTCTTTAAAATTATCACTGCTTGCAGGTAAGTCTTTACAGTGAAAGTAATCAATTGATTTTAATACGTCGTCTTCTTTCAGAAAAATTCTCCACAAATTGAAATTTTCTTTAAAATTATAACTGCTTGCATGTAAGTCTATTCAATGATAGTAATCAAACTGCTTGCAGGTATGTCTTTACAATGAAGGTAATCAAATTAATTAATACGAAGTCGTCTTTCAGAAAAATTCTCCACAAATTGAATTTGTCTTTGAAATTATCGCTGCTAGTAAGTAAGTCTTTACAATGAAAGTAATCAAATGATTTTTATACGAAGTCTTCTTTCAGAAAAATTCAGCACAAGTTTAAATTTTCTTTAAAATTATAACTGCTTGCAGGTAAGTCTATACAATGAAAGTAATCAAATGAATTAATACGAAGTCGTCTTTCAGGAAAATTCACCACAAACTGAAATTTTCTTTAAAATTATCACTGCTGGCAGGTAAGACTTTACAATGAAAGTAATCAATTGTTTTCATACGACGACTTCTTTCAGAAAAATTCCTCCACAAATTGAAATTTTCTTTAAAATTATAACAGCTTGCAAGTATGTATATTCAAAGAAAGTAATCAAACTGCTTGCAGGTATGTCTTTACAATGAAAGTAATCAAATGGTTTAATACGAAGTCGCCTTTCAGGAAAATTCACCACTAATCGAAATTTCCTTTAAATTTACCACTGCGTGCAGGTAAGTCTTTACAATGAAAGTAAACAATTGATTTTAATACGACGTCTTTTTTCAGAAAAATTCTCCACAAATTGAAATTTTCTTTAAAATTATCACTGGTTGCAGGTAAGTCTATTCAATGAAAGTAATCAAACTGCTTGCAGGTAAGTATTTACAATGAAAGTAATCAAATGATTTAGTACGAAGTGCTCTTTCAGAAAAATTCACCACAAATTGAAATTTTCTACAAATTATCACAGCTTGCAAGTATGTCTATACAATGGAAGTAATCAAATGGCTTAATACGAAATCGTCTTACAGGAAAATTCACCACAAATTGAAATTTTCCTTAAAATTATCACAGCTTGCATGTAAGTCTATACAATGAAAGTAATCAAATGATTTAATACGAATACCTTTCAGAAAAATTCACCACAAATTGAAATTTTCAAAATTATAACTGCTTGCAGGTAAGTCTATACAATGAAAGTAATCAAATCATATAATACGAAGTCGTCTTTCAGGAAAATTGACACAAACTGAAATTTTCTTTAAAATTATCACTGCTGGCAGGTAAACCTTTACAATGAAAGTAATCAATTGATTTTAATACGACATCTTCTTTCAGAAAAATTCTCCACAAATTGAAATTTTCTTTAAAATTATCACTGGATGCAGGTAAGTCTATTCAAAGAAAGTTATCAAACTGCTTGCAGGTAAGTATTTACAACGAAAGTATTCAATTGATTTTAAAACTACGTCTTCTTTCAGAATAATTCACCACAAACTGAAATTTTCTTTAAAATTATCACTGCTTGCAGGTAAGTCTTTACAATGAAAGTAATCAATTGTTTTAATACGACGTCTTCTTTCAGAAAAATTCTCCACAAATTGAAATTTTCTTTAAAATAATCACTGCTTGCAGGTAAGTCTATACAATGAAAGTAATCAAATGATATAATACGAAGTCGTCTTTCAGGAAAATTCACACAAATTGAAATTTTCTTTAAAATTATCACTTCCTGCAGGTAAGTCTATACAATGAAAGTAATCAAATGATTTAATACTAAGTGCTCGTTCAGAAAACTACACCACAAATTGAAATTTTCTTACAAATTATCACTGCTTGCAAGTAAGTCGATACAATGGAAGTAATAAAATGGCTTAATACGAAATCCTCTTTCAGGAAAATTCACCACAAGTCGAAATTTTCTTTAAAATTATCACTGCTTGCAGGTAAGTCTTTACAATGAAAGTAATCAATTGATTTTAATACGAAGTCTTCTTTCAGAAAAATTCTCCACAAATTGAAATTTTTTTTAAAATTATCACTGCTTGCAGGTAAGTCTTTACAGTGAAAGTAATCAATTGATTTTAATACGACGTCTTCTTTCCGAAAAATTCTACACAAATTGAAATTTTCCTTAAAATAATCACTGCCTGCATGCAGGTCTATTCAATGAAAGTAATCAAATGATTTAATACGAAGACCTTTCAGAAAAATTCACCACAAATTGAAATTTTCTTTAAAATTATAACTGCTTGCAGGTAAGTCTATACAATGAAAGTAATCAAATGATATAATACGAAGTCGTCTTTCAGGAAAATTCACACAAATTGAAATTTTCTTTAAAATTATCACTGCCTGCAGGTAAGTCTTTACAATGAAAGTAATCAAATGATTTATTATGAAGTGCTCTTTCAGAAAAATTCACCACAAATTGAAATTTTCTTACAAATTATCACTGCTTGCAAGTATGTCGATACAATGGAAGTAATAAAATGGGTTAATACGAAATCCTCTTTCAGGAAAATTCACCACAAGTCGAAATTTTCTTTAAAATTATCACTGCTTGCAGGTAAGTCTTTACAATGAAAGTAATCAATTGATTTTAATACGAAGTCTTCTTTCAGAAAAATTCTCCACAAATTGAAATTTTTTTTAAAATTATCACTGCCTGCAGGTAAGTCATTACAATGAAAGTAATCAAATGATTTAATACGAAGTCCTATTTCAGGAAAATTTACCACAAGTCGAAATTTTCTTTAAAATTATCACTGCTTGGAGGTAAGTCTTTACAATGAAAGTAATCAATTGATTTTAATACGAAGTCTTCTTTCAGAAAAATTCTCCACAAATTGAAATTTTCTTTAAAATTATCACTGCCTGCAGGTAAGTCTTTACAATGAAAGTAATCAAATGATTTAATACGAAGTCCTCTTTCAGGAAAATTTACCACAAATCGAAATTTTGTTTAAAATTATCACTGCTTGCAGGTAAGTCTTTACAATGAAAGTAATCAATTATTTTAGTACGACGTCTTCTTTCAGAAAAATTACCCACAAATTGAATTTTCTTTAAAATTATCACTGGTTGCAGGTCAGTCTATTCAATCAAAGTTATCAAACTGCTTGCAGGTAAGTATTTACAATGAAAGAAATCAAATGATTTAATACGAAGTGCTCTTTCAGAAAAATACACCACAAATTGAAATTTTCTTACAAATTATCACTGCTTGCAGGTAAGTCTATACAATGAAAGTAATCAAATTATGTAATACCAAGTCTTCTTTCAGGAAAATTCACCACAAACTGAAATTTTCTTTAAAATTATCACTGCTTGCAGGTAAGTCTTTACAGTGAAAGTAATCAATTGAATTTAATACGTCGTCTTCTTTCAGAAAAATTCTCCACAAATTGAAATTTTCTTTAAAATTATAACTGCTTGCATGTAAGTCTATTCAATGATAGTAATCAAACTGCTTGCAGGTATGTCTTTACAATGAAGATAATCAAATTAATTAATACGAAGTCGTCTTTCAGAAAAATTCTCCACAAATTGAATTTGTCTTTGAAATTATCGCTGCTAGTAGGTAAGTCTTTACAATGAAAGTAATCAAATGATTTTTATACGAAGTCTTCTTTCAGAAAAATTCTGCACAAGTTTAAATTTTCTTTAAAATTATAACTGCTTGCAGGTAAGTCTATACAATGAAAGTAATCAAATGAATTAATACGAAGTCGTCTTTCAGGAAAATTCACCACAAACTGAAATTTTCTTTAAAATTATCACTGCTGGCAGGTAAGACTTTACAATGAAAGTAATCAATTGTTTTCATACGACGACTTCTTTCAGAAAAATTCCTCCACAAATTGAAATTTTCTTTAAAATTATAACAGCTTGCAAGTATGTATATTCAAAGAAAGTAATCAAACTGCTTGCAGGTATGTCTTTACAATGAAAGTAATCAAATGGTTTAATACGAAGTCGCCTTTCAGGAAAATTCACCACTAATCGAAATTCCCTTTAAATTTACCACTGCGTGCAGGTAAGTCTTTACAATGAAAGTAAACAATTGATTTTAATACGACGTCTTTTTTCAGAAAAATTCTCCACATAGTGAAATTTTCTTTAAAATTATCACTGGTTGCAGGTAAGTCTATTCAATGAAAGTAATCAAACTGCTTGCAGGTAAGTATTTACAATGAAAGTAATCAAATGATTTAGTACGAAGTGCTCTTTCAGAAAAATTCACCACAAATTGAAATTTTCTACAAATTATCACAGCTTGCAAGTATGTCTATACAATGGAAGTAATCAAATGGCTTAATACGAAATCGTCTTACAGGAAAATTCACCACAAATTGAAATTTTCTTTAAAATTATCACTGCTTGCCGGTAAGTCTTTACAATGAAAGTAATCAAATGATTTATTACGAAGTCCTTTTCAGAAAAATTCACCACAAATTGAAATTTTCTTTAAAATTATAACTGCGTGCAGGGAAGTCTATACAATGAAAGTAATCAAATGATTTAATACGAATTCGTCTTTCAGGAAAATTTACCACAAATTGAAATTTTCTTTAAAATTATCACTGCTTGCAGGTAAATCTTTACAATGAAAGTAATCAAATGATTTAATACGAAGTCCTTTTCAGAAAAATTCACCACAAATTGAAATTTTCTTTAAAATTATAACTGCGTGCAGGTAAGTCTATACAATGGAAGAAATCAAATGATTTAATACGAAGTCCACTTTAAGAAAAAATCACCACAAATTGAAATTTTCTTTAAAATTATCACTGCTTGCAGGTAAATCTTTATAATGAAAGTAATCAGTTGTTTTAATACGACGTCTTCTTTAAGAAAAATTACCCATAAATTGAATTTTCTTTAAAATTATTTCTGCTTGCATGTAAGTATATTCAATGAAAGTAATCAAACTGCTTGCAGGGAAGTCTTTACAACGAAAGTAATCAATTGATTTTAATACGACGTCTTCTTTCAGAAAAATTCTCCACTAATTGAAATTTTCTTTAAAATTATCACTGGTTGCAGGTAAGTCTATTCAATGAAAGTTATTAAACTGCTTGCAGGTAAGCATTTACAATGAAAGTAATCAAATGATTTAATACGAAGTGCTCTTTCAGAAAAATACACCACAAATTGAAATTTTCTTTCAAACTATCACTGCTTGCAAGTAAGTCTATACAATGGAAGTAATAAAATGGCTTAATACGAAATCCTCTTTCAGGAAAATTCACCACAAATTGAAATTTTCTTTAAAATTATCACTGCTTGCAGGTAATTCTATACAATGAAAGTAATCAAATGATTTAATACGAAGACATTTCAGAAAAATTCACCCCAAATTGAAATTTTCTTTAAAATTATCACTGCCTGCAGGTACTTCTTTACAATGAAACTAATCAAATGATTTAATACGAAGTGCTCTTTCAGAAAAATACACCACAAATTGAAATTTTCTTACAAATTATCACTGCTTGCAAGTAAGTCTATACAATGGAAGTAATAAAATGGCTTAATACGAAATCCTCTTTCAGGAAAATTCACCACAAGTCGATATTTTCTTTGAAATTATCACTGCTTGCAGGTAAGTCTTTTCAATGAAAGTATACAAATGATTTAATACGAAGTCGTCTTTCAGGAAAATTCACCACAAATTGAAATTTTCTTTAAAATAATGCTTGCAGGTAAGTCTATACAATGAAAGTTATCAAATGATTTAATACGAAGTCGTCTTTCAGGAAAATTCACCACAAACTGAAATTTTCTTTAAAATTATCACTGCTTGCAGGTAAGTCTTTACAATGAAAGTAACCAATTGTTTTAATACGACGTCTTCTTTCAGAAAAATTCTCCTCAAATTGAAATTTTCTTTAAAATTATAACTGCTTGGATGTAAGTCTATTCAATGATAGTAATCAAACTGCTTGCATGTATGTCTTTACAATGAAGATAATCAAATTAATTAATACGAAGTCGTCTTTCAGAAAAATTCACCACAACTTGAATTTGTCTTTGAAATTATCGCTGCTAGTAGGTAAGTCCTTACAATGAAAGTAATCAAATGATTTTTATACGAAGTCTTCTTTCAGAAAAATTCTGCACAAGTTTAAATTTTCTTTAAAATTATGACTGCTTGCAGGTAAGTCTATACAATGAAAGTAATCAAATGAATTAATACGAAGTCGTCTTTCAGGAAAATTCACACAAATTGAAATTTTCTTTAAAATTATCACTGCTGGCAGGTAAGACTTTACAATGAAAGTAATCAATTGTTTTAATACGACGTCTTCTTTCAGAAAAATTCCTCCACAAATAGAAATTTTCTTTAAAATTATAACTGCTTGCAAGTATGTATATTCAAAGAAAGTAATCAAACTGCTTGCAGGTATGTCTTTACAATGAAAGTAATCAAATGATTTAATACGAAGTCGCATTTCCGGAAAATTCACCACATATCGAAATTTCCTTTAAAATTGCCACTGCTTGCAGGTAAGTCTTTACAATGAAAGTAAACAATTGATTTTAATACGACGTCTTTTTTCAGAAAAATTCTCCACAAATTTAAATTTTCTTTAAAATTATCACTGGTTGCAGGTAAGTCTATTCAATGAAAGTAATCAAACTGCTTGCAGGTAAGTATTTACAATGAGAGTAATCAAATGATTTAGTACGAAGTGCTCTTTCAGAAAAATTCACCACAAATTGAAATTTTCTACAAATTATCACTGCTTGCAAGTATGTCTATACAATGGAAGCAATCAAATGGCTTAATACGAAATCGTCTTTCAGGAAAATTCCCAACAAATTGAAATTTTCTTTAAAATTATCACTGCTTGCAGGTAAGTCTTTACAATGAAAGTAATCAAATGATTTAATACGAAGTCCTTTTCAGAAAAATTCACCACAAATAGAAATTTTCTTTAAAATTATAACTGCGTGCAGGTAAGTCTATACAATGAAAGTAATCAAATGATTTAATAAGAATTCGTCTTTCAGGAAAATTTACCACAAAATGAAATTTTCTTTAAAATTATCACTGCTTGCAGGTAAATCTTTACAATGAAAGTAATCAAATGATTTAATACGAAGTCCTTTTCAGAAAAATTCACCACAAATTGAAATTTTCTTTAAAATTATAACTGCGTGCAGGTAAGTCTATACAATGAAAGAAATCAAATGATTTAATACGAAGTCCACTTTCAGAAAAAATCACCACAAATTGAAATTTTCTTTAAAATTATCACTGCTTGCAGGTAAATCTTTATAATGAAAGTAATCAGTTGTTTTAATACGACGTTGTGGGCCTCATTGCTTCCTTATGATGTCTCGGGGTACAGGATTGATTATTAAAAAACCACGGTCACACTTCAAACGTTTTATATTGTTTCAGCTCGTACAGTAATAACAGAAATTCAATTTATAAAAAACTTTCTTAATTTATTCTTCCATTGCTTATTTTAACTCTACCTGATGACACTTGTGTGTCAGCCTAGTCGTGACTTCGAAAACGAATGAGGTGGCCGACAAATCTCATTCCTCCTATTGCCGTCGTGCTCTCTTTTTTGTCTTTTAGACTGCCGTGTTGGCATTATCGTTTTTATGCTACGTTTGTATGATATGCTTGATTTGGCATAGGAATGTTATTTGCGGGCCGCCACATCACTCCCCCTTATTAAAAAAAATTTTTATTTGAATGCTATGTTCTATCATATTTTAAATTAAAAATTTTTGAAAAGAAAGGAAATGTAATTTTGTTTCAGAAATACTTGCTAATAAGAATTCTTGTGTATTTTTTTTGTTGATTATTTACATTTTAGAGAAAACAATAATTACTCATTAGATTTTAAACATTAATTTGGGTTTTAGGTCTAATCTAGTTGTTATACCTGTGGGTGATGCATTCTGATTCCACAAAAATGCTGGTTTTAGTCTGTCGACGTTAACCACTTCTTCTTTATCGTTAACTAGGACTTTAAAAAACTTGCTGTGCTTAGAAACGACAGGATGAGGTCCTGAGTATGGTGCGCTAAGGCTTCCTCTAAGACCGGGCTCTTTAATAAACACATGTGTGCAAGAGTCCATGTTTTGTGGAACAAAAATATTATGTTGATTTCGCGATCTCAATATCTGTGGTTTAATTTTTACTAAGGCTTTCTTAATATCTTTGGCTAAATTTGTGGTTAAGGATGTATGTGTTGGTGTAACTGATGTGAATAGCTCTCCTGGTAAACGTAGTGATTCACCGAATAGTAATTGCGACGGTGTTACTCCTAAATCTTCCATTAATGCTGATCTTATACCTAGAAGAATCCACGGGATATTATAATACCAATTTTTTGGATCATTAGTGCTTCTAATGGCCGTTTTTAATTGCCTGTGAAAGCGCTCTACGCTGCCATTAGATTGAGGGTGGTACGTTGTTGTGCGAATGCGGTGGAAACCTAAAATGTTCGACAATTCTTTAAACAAAAGTGACTCGAATTGTTTCCCTTGATCAGTGGTTATTGTTGCCGGGACACCATATAAGACAACCCAATTACGAATGAAAACGTTCACTACTGTTTTTGCGTTAATGTCCCTAATTGGAATTGCTTCGGGCCAATGTGTGAAACGGTCTTTGATGGTTAGGAGATATTCATGACCATTGGAAGGTTTTAAAGGTCCTACTATGTCCATGTGGATGTGTTGAAATCTCCCGCTTGGGATTTCAAATTTTCCATATGGTGTAAGAGTGTGTCGGTGAACTTTAGCTTTTTGACAGGACAAACAAGCTTTGCTCCATACATTTATATCTTTGTTAATTTTAGGCCAAAAATATCGTGATGTTACTAGTTTTCTAGTAGCACGGATGCCTGGATGAGATAAGTTATGTAGCGACTCGAATATAGCGCGTCTTAGTTTTTGAGGGACGTATGGTCTGTTCGTTCCAGTATTTGTTTCACACCAGATTTCAATGTTTTCGGAAGACATAAAAATTTTCTTTAGTTTAAAAGAAGAATTTGGGTTAACATTTATCAGGATTGCTTTTAATTCATTATCCTCCTGCTGTAGTTTTGACATGCTTGCTAAATCAAGTTTTTCAGTGGAATTGATTGTATCAATGAAAGCTCTCGAAAGTGTGTCAGGGACTATGTTTTGCTTTCCTTCTATATGCCTTATGTCTTGTGTAAACTGTGAGATGT
Source organism: Dioctria rufipes (assembly GCA_963924295.1). Taxonomy (NCBI): domain Eukaryota; kingdom Metazoa; phylum Arthropoda; class Insecta; order Diptera; family Asilidae; genus Dioctria; species Dioctria rufipes. The sequence goes on from OZ002740.1 coordinate 142,349,588, forward strand.
AATTCAAGTGATTGCTTTGTCTGGGAGATCTGTCTGTTTTCGAAAATAGTGCTGAATTAAGTGGTTTATGATCTGTATATATGGTAAAGAGTTTTCCTTCGAGATAGTGTCGGAAATGTTTGATTGCTAGGAAGATAGCTAAAAGTTCTCTGTCGAAGGTAGAATACTTTTTTTCTGGCGGTTTTAAACGTTTAGAGAAAAAGTTTATTGGTTCCCATTGACTTTGTTCGGAACTGCGCTGTTGTAAAACAGCTCCGACGGCATCACTGGATGCATCCACGCATAGGCTTATTTCGGCCTTTGAATTGGGGTGGACGAGCAACGTGTAATTTTCTAATTTTGTTTTAATGCTGTTGAAAATTTGTTCATGTTCCGTGGTCCAGTTGAATTCTATCTTCCTTTTTCTTTTTGAAATTGGAGACTTGAGGAGATCATACAGAGGTCCACAGCACTGAGCAGTGTCCGGTATGAAACGATGATAAAAGTTTATCATACCTAAAAATCTTTGCAATTTCTTGGCTGTTGATGGCGTTGGGAAGTCTTTTATTGCCTGAATTCTACTTTCAGCAGGTCTAATTCCGTCTGGCGTTATGGTATGTCCTAGAAAGTTTACTTTTTTAACTCCAAAAAGACATTTGGCGGAATTTATGTTAATGCCATACTTTTGTAAACGAACGAAAAGTGTTCGAAGATGGTTCTTGTGTTCCTGTGGCGATTTACTACCAATTAGTATATCGTCAACGTATACAAAGATGAACTCGAGATCGGAAAGTACCTCATTTATAAAACGTTGGAACGTTTGTGCTCCGTTTCTGACGCCAAAAGGCATTCTGAGGAATTCGAAGAGTCCGAAAGGAGTGATAACAGCGGTTTTATAAATGTCCTCTTGGGCGACCGGAATCTGATGATAAGCCCTAATGAGGTCTACTTTCGAAAAAATTGTGCAGCCGTGTAAGTTTACAGATAGGTCCTGAATGTTTGGGAGAGGATATTTGTCGGGCGTTGTGACAGCGTTCAACTGTCTATAATCCCCGCAGGGTCTCCCGTCTGGTGAATCCTTTTTTGGGATTATGTGAAGCGGTGAAGCCGCTGGTGACGAGGATGGTTGACAAATGCCTAATTTAACCATTAATTCGAATTCTGATTTTGCTGCTTTGTATTTTTCTGGGTTGAGTCGTCTGGGTCTAACGCAAGGAAGGGGTCCTTGTGTGTTAATGCGATGGACGACGTTATGATTGACTGGCATGGTAAAATCAGGTGGAGCTTTCAGAGATTGAAACTCATCTAATATGGATCCGAATTCGTCTTGAAATGAGTGTAACTTGGGTGAGTTAGTTTTGATAGAGCGTGAGATGCAATTCGTAGATAATGTGGTCGTTCTATCGACTACTCTTTTGTTGCGAAGGTCGACGAGAAGATCATATTTGAAGAGAAAATCTGCAGCAATGATGGGATGGTCTACGTTTGCGATTATGAAGCAGTGATCAAATGTACGGCGCAAATTTAGATCTAAAGACAAATGTGTGAAGCCGAAAGTTGATATAGGTGTGCCATTGGCAGAAACGAGGTTATAGTCATTTACTTTAGAATTTCTTGGGAACAATCTTTTTGGGATGATGGAAACTTCTGCTCCAGTATCGATTAAGAAGTAGATTTTTAATTTTTTTTCTAAAATAAATAGGCGGCTTGACGATGTGCCTATCTTCGATGCCGCACCCGAAGTGGCTAATCGGCGTTTTTTGGCTGATTAATTTCTTTCCTTTCAAATGTGCAAGGTTGGATACACTTTTTGGCATTTTCTCTAAATTTCTTATGAAACCAGCAAATGTTATGCTTACATTTTGACTGGGATTTGGATCTTGGACGAAAACGGTTGGAGGAACGTGATCGTTCTCTTTCTCTGCCTTGGCGGGTTTCTAGATCTTTAAGTCGTTCAGACAATTCGTGCAATTGACTCGATATATTTTTGATTCCGTTGTCTGAGATCGTAGACACTTTTATGGACGATGTGGAGTCAAAAATCCTATCGGCGATACCAAAAATCTCTTCCTGTGTATGTGTACCTTCTATCGCTATGATACATGCTTGTATAGCAGTTGGTAATTTGTTTATCCATAGCTTTCGTAAGAGGGATGTGTTCACTAAACTGTTTCCCCCGGCCAAAGATTCCATTTGCCGGAATAGTTCGGAAGGCCTGTAATTTCCGAGTTCGACTTTGTGTAGTAAGGCGTCGAGTCTCTTTTCTTCCGAATCTCGGCTTCTGTTTAACAGAAGGGACTTTAAATTGTCATATCTATCCCTACTCGGTGGATTTAACAGCGCATCCGCCACGATTTCCATGGTTTCTGTGGGCAAGGATGCAACTAAGTGGTCATATTTGGTATTGGATGCTGTTATACCTTTGAGGCGAAATTGTGTTTCCACTTGTAAAAACCATAGTTCTGGTCGACTATTCCAGAATGGTGGTATCTTAAGGGAATGTAAGGTTAATATTGGTGAGATATTATTGCCAGTGGCTGAACCACCTTGTGTAATCTCACTGGGTTCGTTTTCTGGAAGCGTGTCGTCTCCAGTATCGCTTGTGTTTGCGATATTTTCTGTCCCCTTTGTATTTGACATTGTTGCAGAGAATGCTTTGTGAGTGTGTGTCGGGAATTATTTACTTGATTAACTTGGCGGACACAATGGAAACTATGACTCGTTGTCCTGACTGTGACAGCCTGTAAATATCAGATGCCGAGCCACTCAACTATCTTAAATTGAGTTGATGGGTATATTACTTTTCGTTATTATAGAATATGCTTAAATAAACTTGTCTTACTGTGACCCAAAACGTGTTTCACTTCATATGAACAGTGGGAGCATATACGGTTTTTATATTTAAGAGTTGGACGAATAATAAAGAACTCGGAACACTCTGAAATGAACTAATTCACGTTACACAAGAAAAAATAAAATTGTTTCAGGACGAACGAAGGTTTTCAATCAGCACACCCAAACAGTCTGTTCAGATGTAAAAAATGCCAGTCATAAAATTACTGTTATTTTTCATTTGTCACTAAAAAGAGCTTGCGGATATTTCTATTGACATATTTTTCTAATTTATAGCCAGGATTGTTTCTGTATATATTGAGTTCGCGAAGTCAACTACCTAAACACAATTTTTTAGAGGAACCCTTAAGCACTATGTGATCTTTTCTGTGATCTTTAATAATTTATTTAATATGTATATGTAGGAGAAAATTGCAAGTAGGTTATAGTTTTTTCACCCGTATATATGTAAAAAGTTTTATTTTGTTAGTACTTTTTTTTTTAAACTTCATGCTGATTTATGAATTCAAATTATTTAAAAATTTTTATTTCTACGTATTATATGGAAAATGCAATGCAATATTGTTAATTTTTAAAGAAGAAGAAATTACTCACGACATATACTTTTAGTTTTGTCTTACATATGTTTTGATTTTTCTCTGTTTATTCTTTGTTTTCCGTAATCCCAAATGTTTTTATTGTTGTAGCATCAGATGCATCTCCCTCATGGTATCACTTTTGCAATTTTTTCTATGTATGTATGCTAAAAATAAAAAGATGATTTTTGAGAAGACAATATTCTATTGATATTATTATAATAATAAAATTGTTGATAATTCCCTATTTGCTGTGTTTTGCGTCCGTTGTGCTTTTGTTAACCGCTGTTAAGGTTTACTGATTAGCCGGAATGCATTGATGATGATAGCGTGATGATGATTCGATTATTCTTTCGATCCGATGTTATCTACACTAGCGTTTAGCATCCGCTGGTTTTTTATAGATGATGGTTATGATGGTTTTCGCTTAAGTGTTTTTTTGTTGAAATTTCGTTGGTTTTCTTGTTTTATTATTTTGTGTTGATGATCCTTTTAATGTGTTGTATGTACGTAGCTTGCTTGTACCACGCGGCTTGCACGTTGTTATTAGTTTGTTGTTGGTTTTTGTGTGAACTTAATCCTGTTGTAATGCCGAATTATTTGATTATGGATATGCAGCGCCCTTCTTACTATTTTTATCTTAGATAATTTTAAGATTTTGTTGTTCGAGCAGCGTCGGGGTCACCATTTTGTGGGCCTCATTGCTTCCTTATGATGTCTCGGGGTACAGGATTGATTATTAAAAAACCACGGTCACACTTCAAACGTTTTATATTGTTTCAGCTCGTACAGTAATAACAGAAATTCAATTTATAAAAAACTTTCTTAATTTATTCTTCCATTGCTTATTTTAACTCTACCTGATGACACTTGTGTGTCAGCCTAGTCGTGACTTCGAAAACGAATGAGGTGGCCGACAAATCTCATTCCTCCTATTGCCGTCGTGCTCTCTTTTTTGTCTTTTAGACTGCCGTGTTGGCATTATCGTTTTTATGCTACGTTTGTATGGTATGCTTGATTTGGCATAGGAATGTTATTTGCGGGCCGCCACAGACGTCTTCTTTAAGAAAAATTACCCATAAATTGAATTTTCTTTAAAATTATTTCTGCTTGCATGTAAGTATATTCAATGAAAGTAATCAAACTGCTTGCAGGGAAGTCTTTACAACGAAAGTAATCAATTGATTTTAATACGACGTCTTCTTTCAGAAAAATTCTCCACTAATTGAAATTTTCTTTAAAATTATCACTGGTTGCAGGTAAGCCTATTCAATGAAAGTTATCAAACTGCTTGCAGGTAAGCATTTACAATGAAAGTAATCAAATGATTTAATACGAAGTGCTCTTTCAGAAAAATACACCACAAATTGAAATTTTCTTTCAAACTATCACTGCTTGCAAGTAAGTCTATACAATGTAAGTAATAAAATGGCTTAATACGAAATCCTCTTTCAGGAAAATTCACCACAAATTGAAATTTTCTTTAAAATTATCACTGCTTGCAGGTAATTCTATACAATGAAAGTAATCAAATGATTTAATACGAAGACATTTCAGAAAAATTCACCCCAAATTGAAATTTTCTTTAAAATTATCACTGCCTGCAGGTACTTCTTTACAATGAAACTAATCAAATGATTTAATACGAAGTGCTCTTTCAGAAAAATACACCACAAATTGAAATTTTCTTACAAATTATCACTGCTTGCAAGTAAGTCTATACAATGGAAGTAATAAAATGGCTTAATACGAAATCCTCTTTCAGGAAAATTCACCACAAGTCGATATTTTCTTTAAAATTATCACTGCTTGCAGGTAAGTCTTTAAAATGAAAGTAATCAATTGATTTTAATACGAAGTCTTCTTTCAGAAAAATTCTCCACAAATTGAAATTTTCTTTAAAATTATCACTGCCTGCAGGTAAGTCTTTACAATGAAAGTAATCACATTATTTAATTCGAAGTCCTCTTTCAGGAAAATTTACCACAAGTCGAAATTTTCTTTAAAATTATCACTGCTTGCAGGTAAGTCTTTACAATGAAAGTAATCAATTGATTTTAATACGAAGTCTTCTTTCAGAAAAATTCTCCACAAATTGAAATTTTCTTTAAAATTATCACCGCCTGCAGGTAAGTCTTTACAATGAAAGTAATCAAATGATTTAATACGAAGTCCTCTTTCAGGAAAATTTACCACAAATCGAAATTTTCTTTAAAATTATCACTGCTTGCATTTAAGTCTTTACAATGAAAGTAATCAATTGTTTTAATACGACGTCTTCTTTCAGAAAAATTCTCCACAAATTGAAATTTTCTTTAAAATTATCACTGGTTGCAGGTAAGTCTATTCAATCAAAGTTATCAAACTGCTTGCAGGTAAGTATTTACAATGAAAGTAATCAAATGATTTAATACGAAGTGCTCTTTCAGAAAAATACACAACAAATTGAAATTTTCTTACAAATTATCACTGCTTGCAAGTAAGTCTATACAATGGAAGTAATAAAATGGCTTAATACGAAATCCTCTTTCAGGAAAATTCACCACAAGTCGAAATTTCCTTTAAAATTATCACTGCTTGCAGGTAAGTCTTTACAATGAAAGTAATCAATTGATTTTAATACGAAGTCTTCTTTCAGAAAAATTCTCCACAAATTGAAATTTTCTTTATAATTATCACTGCCTGCAGGTAAGTCTTTACAATGAAAGTAATCAATTGATTTAATTCGAAGTCCTCTTTCAGGAAAATTTACCACAAATCGAAATTTTCTTTAAAATTATCACTGCTTGCAGGTAAGTCTTTACAATGAAAGTAATCAATTGTTTTAATACGACGTCTTCTTTCAGAAAAATTCTCCACAAATTGAAATTTTCTTTAAAATTATCACTGGTCGCAGGTAAGTCTATTCAATAAAAGTAATCAAAGTGCTTGTAGGTATGTCTTTACAATGAAGTTAATCAAATTAATTAATACTTAGTCGTCTTTCAAGAAAATCACCACAAATTGAAATTGTCGCTGCTAGTAGGTAACTCTTTACAATGAAAGTAATCAATTGAGTTTAATACGAAGTCTTCTTTCAGAAAAATTCTGCACAAATTGAAAATTTCTTTAAAATTATAACTGCTTGCAGGTAAGTCTATACAATGATTGTAATCAAATGAATTAATACGAAGTCGTCTTTCAGGAAAATTCACCACAAACTGAAATTTTCTTTAAAATTATCACTGCTTGCAGGTAAATCTTTTCAATGAAAGTATACAAATGATTTAATACGAAGTCGTCTTTCAGGAAAATTCACCACAAATTGAAATTTTCTTTAAAATAATCACTACTTGCGGTTAAGTCTACACAATGAAAGTAATCAAATGATTTACTACGAAGCCGTCTTTCAGGAAAATTCACCACAAACTGAAATTTTCTTTAAAATTATCACTGCTTGCAGGTAAGTCTTTACAATGAAAGTATTCAATTGTTTTAATACGAAGACCTTTCAGAAACATGCACCCCAAATTGAAATTTTCTTTAAAATTATCACTGCCTGCAGGTAAGTCTATTCAATGATAGTAATCAAACTGCTTGCAGGTATGTCTTTACAATGAAGATAATCAAAATAATTAATACGAAGTCGTCTTTCAGAAAAATTCACCACAAATTGAATTTGTCTTTGAAATTACCGCTGCTAGTAGGTAAGTCTTTACAATGAAAGTAATCAAATGATTTTTATACGAACTCTTCTTTCAGAAAAATTCTGCACAAGTTTAAATTTTCTTTAAAATTATAACTGCTTGCAGGTAAGTCTATACAATGAAATTAATCAAATGAATTAATACGAAGTCGTCTTCCAGGAAAATTCACCACAAACTGAAATTTTCTTTAAAATTATCACTGCTGGCAGGTAAGACTTTACAATGAAAGTAATCAATTGTTTTAATACGACGTCTTCTTTCAGAAAAATTCCTCCACAAATTGAAATTTTCTTTAAAATTATAACTGCTTGCAAGTATGTATATTCAAAGAAAGTAATCAAACTGCTTGCAGGTATGTCTTTACAATGAAAGTAATCAAATGATTTAATACGAAGTCGCCTTTCAGGAAAATTCACCACAAATCGAAATTTCCTTTAAAATTACCACTGCTTGCAGGTAAGTCTTTACAATGAAAGTAAACAATTGATTTTAATACGACGTCTTTTTTCAGAAAAATTCTCCACATATTGAAATTTTCTTTAAAATTATCACTGCTTGCAGGTAAGTCTTTACAATGAAAGTGATCAAATGATTTAATACGAAGTCCTTTTCAGAAAAATTCACCACAAATTGAAATTTTCTTTAAAATTATAACTGCGTGCAGGTAAGTCTATACAATGAATGTAATCAAAAGATTTAATACGAATTCGTCTCTCAAGAAAATTTACCACAAATTGAAATTTTCTTTACAATTATCACTGTTTGCAGGTAAATCTTTACAACGAAAGTAATCAAATGATTTAATACGAAGTCCTTTTCAGAAAAATTCACCACAAATTGAAATTTTCTTTAAAATTATAACTGCGTGCAGGTAAGTCTATACAATGAAAGTAATCAAATGATTTAATACGAAGTCCACTTTCAGAAAAAATCACTACAAATTGAAATTTTCTTTAAAATTATCACTGCTTGCAGGTAAATCTTTACAATGAAAGTAATCAATTGTTTTAATACGACGTCTTTTTTCAGAAAAATTCCTCAACAAATTGAAATTTTCTTTAAAATTATAACTACTTGCAAGTATGTATATTCAAAGAAAGTAATCAAACTGCTTGCAGGTATGTCTTTACAATGAAAGTAATCAAATGATTTAATACGAAGTCGCCTTTCAGGAAAATTCTCCACTAATTGAAACTTTCTTTAAAATTATCACTGGTTGCAGGTAAGTCTATTCAATGAAAGTTATCAAACTGCTTGCTGGTAAGCACTTACAATGAAAGTAATCAAATGATTTAATACGAAGTGCTCTTTCAGAAACTACACCACAAATTGAAATTTTCTTACAAACTATCACTGCTTGCAAGTAAGTCTATACAATGGAAGTAATAAAATGGCTTAATACGAAATCCTCTTTCATGAAAATTCACCACAAATTGAAATTTTCCTTAAAATTATCACTGCTTGCAAGTAAGTCTATACAATGAATGTAATCAAATGATTTAATACGAAGACCTCTTTCAGGAAAATTTACCACAAGTCGAAATTACAAATTATCACTGCTTGCAAGTAAGTCTATACAAAGGAAGTAATGAAATGATATAATACGAAGTCGTCTTTCAGGAAAATTCACACAAATTGAAATTTTCTTTAAAATTATCACTGCTGGCAGGTAAGCCTTTACAATGAAAGTAATCAATTGATTTTAATACGAAGTCCTGTTTCAGAAAAATTCACCACAAATTGAAATTTTCTTTAAAATTATCACTGCTTGCAGGTAAGTCTATACAATGAAAGTAATCAAATTATTTAATACCAAGTTTTCTTTCAGAAAAATTACCCACAAATTGAATTTTCTTTAAAATTATTACTGCTCGCATGTAAGTATATGCAATGAAAGTAATCAAACTGCTTGCAGGTAAGTCTTTACAACGAAAGTAATCAATTGATTTTAATACGACATCTTCTTTCAGAAAAATTCTCCACAAATTGAAATTTTCTTTAAAATTATCACTGGTTGCAGGTAAGTCTATTCAATGAAAGTTATCAAACTGCTTGCAGGTAAGTATTTACAATGAAAGTAATCAAATGATTTAATACGAAGTGCTCTTTCAGAAAAATACACCACAAATTGAAATTTTCTTACAAACTATCAATGCTTGCAAGTAAGTCTATACAATGGAAGTAATAAAATGGCTTAATACGAAATCCTCTTTCAGGAAAATTCACCACAAATTGAAATTTTATTTAAAATTATCACTGCTTGCAGGTAAGTCTATACAATGAAAGTAATCAAATGATTTAATAAGAAGAACTTTCAGAAAAATTCACCACAAATTGAAATTTTCTTTAAAATTATAACTATTTGCAGGTAAGTCTATACAATGAAAGTAATCAAATGATATAATACGAAGTCGTCTTTCAGGAAAATTACCCACAAATTGAATTTTCTTTAAAATTATTACTGCTTGCATGTAAGTATATTCAATGGAAGTAATCAAACTGCTTGCAGGTAAATCTTTACAACGAAAGTAATCAATTGATTTTAATATGACATCTTCTTTCAGAAAAATTCTCCACAAATTGAAATTTTCTTTAAAATTATCACTGCTTGCAGGTAAGTCTATACAATGAAAGTAATCAAATGATTTAATATGAAGACCATTCAGAAAAATTCACCCCAAATTGAAATTTTCTTTAAAATTATCACTGCCTGCAGGTAATTCTTTACAATGAAACTATTCAAATTATTTAACACGAACTGCTCTTTCAGAAAAATACACCACAAATTGAAATTTTCTTACAAATTATCACTGCTTGCAAGTACGTCTATACAATGGAAGTAATAAAATAGCTTAATATTAAATCCTCTTGGAAAATTCACCACAAGTCGAAATTTTCTTTAAAATTATCACTGCTTGCAGGTAACTCTTTACAATGAAAGTAATCAATTGATTTTAATACGAAGTCTTCTTTCAGAAAAATTCTCCACAAATTGAAATTTTCTTTAAAATTATCACAGCTTGCATGTAAGTCTTTACAATGAAAGTAATCAAATGATTTAATACGAACTCCTCTTTCAGGAAAATTTACCACAAATCGAAATTTTCTTTAAAATTATCACTGCTTGCAGGTAAGTCTTTACAATGAAAGTAATCAATTGTTTTAATACGACGTCTTCTTTCAGAAAAATTCTCCACAAATTGAAATTTTCTTTAAAATTATCACTGGTTGCAGGTAAGTCTATTCAATCAAAGTTATCAAACTGCTTGCAGGTAAGAATTTACAATGAAAGTAATCAAATGATTTAATACGAAGTGCTCTTTCAGAAAAATACACCACAAATTGAAATTTTCTTACAAATTATCACTGCTTGCAGGTAAGTCTATACAATGAAAGTAATCAAATTATTTAAAACCAAGTCTTCTTTCAGGAAAATTCACCACAAACTGAAATTTTCTTTAAAATTATCACTGCTTGCAGGTAAGTCTTTACAGTGAAAGTAATCAATTGATTTTAATACGACGTCTTCTTTCCGAAAAATTCTACACAAATTGAAATTTTCCTTAAAATAATCACTGCCTGCATGTAGGTCTATTCAATGAAAGTAATCAAAGTGCTTGCAGGTATGTCTTTACAATGAAGATAATCAAATTAATTAATACGAAGTCGTCTTTCAGGAAAAGTCACCACAAATTGAAATTGTCTTTGAAATTATCGCTGCTAGTAAGTAACTCTTTACAATGAAAGTAATCAATTGATTTTAATACGAAGTCTTCATTCAGAAAAATTCTGCTCAAATTGAAATTTTGTTTAAAATTATAAATGCTTGCAGGAAGGTCTATACAATGAAAGCAATCAAATGAATTAATACGAAGTCGTCTTTCAGGAAAATTCACCACGAACTGAAATTTTCTTTAAAATTATCACTGCTTGCAGGTAAGTCTTTTCAATGAAAGTATACAAATGATTTAATACGAAGTCGTCTTTCAGGAAAATTCACCACAAATTGAAATTTTCTTTAAAATAATGCTTGCAGGTAAGTCTGTACAATGAAAGTAATCAAATGATTTAATACGAAGTCGTCTTTCAGGAAAATTCACCACAAACTGAAATTTTCTTTAAAATTATCACTGCTTGCAGGTAAGTCTTTACAATTAAAGTAACCAATTGTTTTAATACGACGTCTTCTTTCAGAAAAATTCTCCTCAAATTGAAATTTTCTTTAAAATTATAACTGCTTGCATGTAAGTCTATTCAATGATAGTAATCAAACTGCTTGCATGTATGTCTTTACAATGAAGATAATCAAATTAATTAATACGAAGTCGTCTTTCAGAAAAATTCACCACAACTTGAATTTGTCTTTGAAATTATCGCTGCTAGTAGGTAAGTCTTTACAATGAAAGTAATCAAATGATTTTTATACGAAGTCGTCTTTCAGAAAAATTCTGCACAAGTTTAAATTTTCTTTAAAATTATGACTGCTTGCAGGTAAGTCAATACAATGAAAGTAATCAAATGAATTAATATGAAGTCGTCTTTCAGGAAAATTCACACAAATTGAAATTTTCTTTAAAATTATCACTGCCTGCAAGTAAGTCTTTACAATGAAAGTAATCAAATTATTTAATACGAAGTCCTCTTTCAGGAAAATTTACCACAAGTCGAAATTTTCTTTAAAATTATCACTGCTTGCAGGTAAGTCTTTACAATGAAAGTAATCAATTGATTTTAATACGAAGTCTTCTTTCAGAAAAATTCTCCACAAATTGAAATTTTCTTTAAAATTATCACTGCCTGCAGGTAAGTATTTACAATGAAAGTAATCAAATGATTTAATTCGAAGTCCTCTTTCAGGAAAATTTACCACAAATCGAAATTTTCTTTAAAATTATCACTGCTTGCAGGTAAGTCTTTACAATGAAAGTAATCAATTGTTTTAATACGACGTCTTCTTTCAGAAAAATTCTCCACAAATTGAAATTTTCTTTAAAATTATCACTGGTCGCAGGTAAGTCTATTCAATAAAAGTAATCAAAGTGCTTTTAGGTATGTCTTTACAATGAAGTTAATCAAATTAATTAATACTTAGTCGTCTTTCAAGAAAATCACCACAAATTGAAATTGTCGCTGCTAGTAGGTAACTCTTTACAATGAAAGTAATCAATTGAGTTTAATACGAAGTCTTCTTTCAGAAAAATTCTGCACAAATTGAAAATTTCTTTAAAATTATAACTGCTTGCAGGTAAGTCTATACAATGATTGTAATCAAATGAATTAATACGAAGTCGTCTTTCAGGAAAATTCACCACAAACTGAAATTTTCTTTAAAATTATCACTGCTTGCAGGTAAATCTTTTCAATGAAAGTATACAAATGATTTAATACGAAGTCGTCTTTCAGGAAAATTCACCACAAATTGAAATTTTCTTTAAAATAATCACTACTTGCGGTTAAGTCTATACAATGAAAGTAATCAAATGATTTACTACGAAGCCGTCTTTCAGGAAAATTCACCACAAACTGAAATTTTCTTTAAAATTATCACTGCTTGCAGGTAAGTCTTTACAATGAAAGTATTCAATTGTTTTAATACGAAGACCTTTCAGAAACATGCACAACAAATTGAAATTTTCTTTAAAATTATCACTGCCTGCAGGTAAGTCTATTCAATGATAGTAATCAAACTGCTTGCAGGTATGTCTTTAGAATGAAGATAATCAAATTAATTAATACGAAGTCGTCTTTCAGAAAAATTCACCACAAATTGAATTTGTCTTTGAAATTACCGCTGCTAGTAGGTAAGTCTTTACAATGAAAGTAATCAAATGATTTTTATACGAACTCTTCTTTCAGAAAAATTCTGCACAAGTTTAAATTTTCTTTAAAATTATAACTGCTTGCAGGTAAGTCTATACAATGAAATTAATCAAATGAATTAATACGAAGCCGTCTTCCAGGAAAATTCACCACAAACTGAAATTTTCTTTAAAATTATCACTGCTGGCAGGTAAGACTTTACAATGAAAGTACTCAATTGTTTTAATACGACGTCTTCTTTCAGAAAAATTCCTCCACAAATTGAAATTTTCTTTAAAATTATAACTGCTTGCAAGTATGTATATTCAAAGAAAGTAATCAAACTGCTTGCAGGTATGTCTTTACAATGAAAGTAATCAAATGATTTAATACGAAGTCGCCTTTCAGGAAAATTCACCACAAATCGAAATTTCCTTTAAAATTACCACTGCTTGCAGGTAAGTCTTTACAATGAAAGTAAACAATTGATTTTAATACGACGTCTTTTTTCAGAAAAATTCTCCACATATTGAAATTTTCTTTAAAATTATCACTGCTTGCAGGTAAGTCTTTACAATGAAAGTGATCAAATGATTTAATACGAAGTTCTTTTCAGAAAAATTCACCACAAATTGAAATTTTCTTTAAAATTATAACTGCGTGCAGGTAAGTCTATACAATGAATGTAATCAAAAGATTTAATACGAATTCGTCTCTCAAGAAAATTTACCACAAATTGAAATTTTCTTTACAATTATCACTGTTTGCAGGTAAATCTTTACAACGAAAGTAATCAAATGATTTAATACGAAGTCCTTTTCAGAAAAATTCACCACAAATTGAAATTTTCTTTAAAATTATAACTGCGTGCAGGTAAGTCTATACAATGAAAGTAATCAAATGATTTAATACGAAGTCCACTTTCAGAAAAAATCACTACAAATTGAAATTTTCTTTAAAATTATCACTGCTTGCAGGTAAATCTTTACAATGAAAGTAATCAATTGTTTTAATACGACGTCTTCTTTCAGAAAAATTCCTCAACAAATTGAAATTTTCTTTAAAATTATAACTACTTGCAAGTATGTATATTCAAAGAAAGTAATCAAACTGCTTGCAGGTATGTCTTTACAATGAAAGTAATCAAATGATTTAATACGAAGTCGCCTTTCAGGAAAATTCTCCACTAATTGAAACTTTCTTTAAAATTATCACTGGTTGCAGGTAAGTCTATTCAATGAAAGTTATCAAACTGCTTGCTGGTAAGCACTTACAATGAAAGTAATCAAATGATTTAATACGAAGTGCTCTTTCAGAAAACTACACCACAAATTGAAATTTTCTTACAAACTATCACTGCTTGCAAGCAAGTCTATACAATGGAAGTAATAAAATGGCTTAATACGAAATCCTCTTTCATGAAAATTCACCACAAATTGAAATTTTCTTTAAAATTATCACTGCTTGCAAGTAAGTCTATACAATGAATGTAATCAAATGATTTAATACGAAGACCTCTTTCAGGAAAATTTACCACAAGTCGAAATTACAAATTATCACTGCTTGCAAGTAAGTCTATACAATGGAAGTAATGAAATGATATAATACGAAGTCGTCTTTCAGGAAAATTCACACAAATTGAAATTTTCTTTAAAATTATCACTGCTGGCAGGTAAGTCTTTACAATGAAAGTAATCAATTGTTTTAATACGACGTCTTCTTTCAGAAAAATTCCTCAACAAATTGAAATTTTCTTTAAAATTATAACTACTTGCAAGTATGTATATTCAAAGAAAGTAATCAGACTGCTTGCAGGTATGTCTTTACAATGAAAGTAATCAAATGATTTAATACGAAGTCGCCTTTCAGGAAAATTCACCAGAAGTCAAAATTTCCTTTAAAATTACCACTGCTTCCAGGTAAGTCTTTACAATGAAAGTAAACAATTGATTTTAATACGACGTCTTTTTTCAGAAAAATTCTCCACAAATTGAAATTTTCTTTAAAATTATCACTGGTTGCAGGTAAGTCTATTCAATGAAAGTAATCAAACTGCTTGCAGGTAAGTATTTACAATGAAAGTAATCAAATGATTTAGTACGAAGTGCTCTTTCAGAAAAATCCACCACAAATTGCAATTTTCTACAAATTATCACTGCTTGCAAGTATGTCTATACAATGGAAGTAATAAAATGGCTTAATACGAAATCCTCTTTCAGGAAAATTAACCACAAATTGAAATTTTATTTAAAATTATCACTGCTTGCAGGTAAGTCTATACAATGAAAGTAATCAAATGATTTAATAAGAGGACCTTTCAGAAAAATTCACCACAAATTGAAATTTTCTTTAAAATTATAACTGCTTGCAGGTAAGTCTACACAATGAAAGTAATCAAATGATATAATACGAAGTCGTCTTTCAGGAAAATACACCACAAATTGAAATTTTCTTACAAATTATCACTGCTTGCAAGTAAGTCTATACAATGGAAGTAATGAAATGATATAATACGAAGTCGTCTTACAGGAAAATTCACACAAATTGAAATTTTCTTTAAAATTATCACTGCTGGCAGGTAAGCCTTTACAATGAAAGTAATCAATTGATTTTAATACGAAGTCCTGTTTCAGAAAAATTCACCACAAATTGAAATTTTCTTTAAAATTATCACTGATTGCAGGTAAGTCTATACAATGAAAGTAATCAAATTATTTAATACCAAGTTTTCTTTCATAAAAATTACCCACAAATTGAATTTTCTTTAAAATTATTACTGCTCGCATGTAAGTATATTCAATGAAAGTAATCAAACTGCTTGCAGGTAAGTCTTTACAACGAAAGTAATCAATTGATTTTAATACGACATCTTCTTTCAGAAAAATTCTCCACAAATTGAAATTTTCTTTAAAATTATCACTGGTTGCAGGTAAGTCTATTCAATGAAAGTTATCAAACTGCTTGCAGGTAAGTATTTACAATGAAAGTAATCAAATGATTTAATACGAAGTGCTCTTTCAGAAAAATAAACCACAAATTGAAATTTTCTTACAAACTATCAATGCTTGCAAGTAAGTCTATACAATGGAAGTAATAAAATGGCTTAATACGAAATCCTCTTTCAGGAAAATTCACCACAAATTGAAATTTTATTTAAAATTATCACTGCTTGCAGGTAAGTCTATACAATGAAAGTAATCAAATGATTTAATAAGAAGACCTTTCAGAAAAATTCACCACAAATTGAATTTTCTTTAAAATTATTACTGCTTGCATGTAAGTATATTCAATGGAAGTAATCAAACTGCTTGCAGGTAAGTCTTTACAACGAAAGTAATCAATTGATTTTAATATGACATCTTCTTTCAGAAAAATTCTCCACAAATTGAAATTTTCTTTAAAATTATCACTGCTTGCAGGTAAGTCTATACAATGAAAGTAATCAAATGATTTAATATGAAGACCATTCAGAAAAATTCACCCCAAATTGAAATTTTCTTTAAAATTATCACTGCCTGCAGGTAAGTCTTTACAATGAAACTATTCAAATTATTTAACACGAAGTGCTCTTTCAGAAAAATACACCACAAATTGAAATTTTATTACAAATTATCACTGCTTGCAAGTACGTCTATACAATGGAAGTAATAAAATAGCTTAATATTAAATCCTCTTGGAAAATTCACCACAAGTCGAAATTTTCTTTAAAATTATCACTGCTTGCAGGTAACTCTTTACAATGAAAGTAATCAATTGATTTTAATACGAAGTCTTCTTTCAGAAAAATTCTCCACAAATTGAAATTTTCTTTAAAATTATCACTGCCTGCAGGTAAGTCTTTACAATGAAAGTAATCAAATGATTTAATACGAACTCCTCTTTCAGGAAAATTTACCACAAATCGAAATTTTCTTTAAAATTATCACTGCTTGCAGGTAAGTCTTTACAATGAAAGTAATCAATTGTTTTAATACGACGTCTTCTTTCAGAAAAATTCTCCACAAATTGAAATTTTCTTTAAAATTATCACTGGTTGCAGGTAAGTCTATTCAATCAAAGTTATCAAACTGCTTGCACGTAAGTATTTACAATGAAAGTAATCAAATGATTTAATACGAAGTGCTCTTTCAGAAAAATACACCACAAATTGAAATTTTCTTACAAATTATCACTGCTTGCAGGTAAGTCTATACAATGAAAGTAATCAAATTATTTAATACCAAGTCTTCTTTCAGGAAAATTCACCACAAACTGAAATTTTCTTTAAAATTATCACTGCTTGCAGGTAAGTCTTTACAGTGAAAGTAATCAATTGATTTTAATACGACGTCTTCTTTCCGAAAAATTCTACACAAATTGAAGTTTTCCTTAAAATAATCACTGCCTGCATGTAGGTCTATTCAATGAAAGTAAACAAAGTGCTTGCAGGTATGTCTTTACAATGAAGATAATCAAATTAATTAATACGAAGTCGTCTTTCAAGAAAAGTCACCACAAATTGAAATTGTCTTTGAAATTATCGCTGCTAGTAAGTAACTCTTTACAATGAAAGTAATCAAATGATTTTTATACGAAGTCTTCTTTCAGAAAAATTCTGCACAAGTTTAAATTTTCTTTAAAATTATGACTGCTTGCAGGTAAGTCTATACAATGAAAGTAATCAAATGAATTAATACGAAGTCGTCTTTCAGGAAAATTCACACAAATTGAAATTTTCTTTAAAATTATCACTGCTGGCAGGTAAGACTTTACAATGAAAGTAATCAATTGTTTTAATACGAAGTCTTCATTCAGAAAAATTCTGCACAAATTGAAATTTTGTTTAAAATTATAAATGCTTGCAGGAAGGTCTATACAATGAAAGCAATCAAATGAATTAATACGAAGTCGTCTTTCAGGAAAATTCACCACGAACTGAAATTTTCTTTAAAATTATCACTGCTTGCAGGTAAGTCTTTTCAATGAAAGTATACAAATGATTTAATACGAAGTCGTCTTTCAGGAAAATTCACCACAAATTGAAATTGTCTTTAAAATAATGCTTGCAGGTAAGTCTATACAATGAAAGTAATCAAATGATTTAATACGAAGTCGTCTTTCAGGAAAATTCACCACAAACTGAAATTTTCTTTAAAATTATCACTGCTTGCAGGTAAGTCTTTACAATGAAAGTAACCAATTGTTTTAATACGACGTCTTCTTTCAGAAAAATTCTCCTCAAATTGAAATTTTCTTTAAAATTATAACTGCTTGCATGTAAGTCTATTCAATGATAGTAATCAAACTGCTTGCATGTATGTCTTTACAATGAAGATAATAAAATTAATTAATACGAAGTCGTCTTTCAGAAAAATTCACCACAACTTGAATTTGTCTTTGAAATTATCGCTGCTAGTAGGTAAGTCTTTACAATGAAAGTAATCAAATGATTTTTATACGAAGTCTTCTTTCAGAAAAATTCTGCACAAGTTTAAATTTTCTTTAAAATTATGACTGCTTGCAGGTAAGTCTATACAATGAAAGTAATCAAATGAATTAATACGAAGTCGTCTTTCAGGAAAATTCACACAAATTGAAATTTTCTTTAAAATTATCACTGCTGGCAGGTAAGACTTTACAATGAAAGTAATCAATTGTTTTAATACGACGTCTTCTTTCAGAAAAATTCCTCCACAAATTGAAATTTTCTTTAAAATTATAACTGCTTGCAAGTATGTATATTCAAAGAAAGTAATCAAACTGCTTGCAGGTATGTCTTTACAATGAACGTAATCAAATGATTTAATACGAAGTCGCATTTCAGGAAAATTCACCACATATCGAAATTTCCTTTAAAATTGCCACTGCTTGCAGGTAAGTCTTTACAATGAAAGTAAACAATTGATTTTAATACGACGTCTTTTTTCAGAAAAATTCTCCACAAATTGAAACTTTCTTTAAAATTATCACTGGTTGCAGGTAAGTCTATTCAATGAAAGTAATCAAACTGCTTGCAGGTAAGTATTTACAATGAGAGTAATCAAATGATTTAGTACGAAGTGCTCTTTCAGAAAAATTCACCACAAATTGAAATTTTCTACAAATTATCACTGCTTGCAAGTATGTCTATACAATGGAAGCAATCAAATGGCTTAATACGAAATCGTCTTTCAGGAAAATTCACCACAAATTGAAATTTTCTTTAAAATTATCACTGCTGGCAGGTAAGCCTTTACAATGAAAGTAATCAATTGATTTTAATACGAAGTGCTGTTTCAGAAAAATTCACCACAAATTGAAATTTTCTTTAAAATTATCACTGCTTGCAGGTAAGTCTATACAATGAAAGTAATCAAATTATTTAATACCAAGTTTTCTTTCAGAAAAATTACCCACAAATTGAATTTTCTTTAAAATTATTACTGCTCGCATGTAAGTATATTCAATGAAAGTAATCAAACTGCTTGCAGGTAAGTCTTTACAACGAAAGTAATCAATTGATTTTAATACGACATCTTCTTTCAGAAAAATTCTCCACAAATTGAAATTTTCTTTAAAATTACCACTGGTTGCAGGTAAGTCTATTCAATGAAAGTTATCAAACTGCTTGCAGGTAAGTATTTACAATGAAAGTAATCAAATGATTTAATACGAAGTGCTCTTTCAGAAAAATACACCACAAATTGAAATTTTCTTACAAACTATCAATGCTTGCAAGTAAGTCTATACAATGGAAGTAATAAAATGGCTTAATACGAAATCCTCTTTCAGGAAAATTCACCACAAATTGAAATTTTATTTAAAATTATCACTGCTTGCAGGTAAGTCTATACAATGAAAGTAATCAAATGATTTAATAAGAAGACCTTTCAGAAAAATTCACCACAAATTGAATTTTCTTTAAAATTATTACTGCTTGCATGTAAGTATATTCAATGGAAGTAATCAAACTGCTTGCATGTAAGTCTTTACAACGAAAGTAATCAATTGATTTTAATATGACATCTTCTTTCAGAAAAATTCTCCACAAATTGAAATTTTCTTTAAAATTATCACTGCTTGCAGGTAAGTCTATACAATGAAAGTAATCAAATGATTTAATATGAAGACCATTCAGAAAAATTCACCCCAAATTGAAATTTTCTTTAAAATTATCACTGCCTGCAGGTAAGTCTTTACAATGAAACTATTCAAATTATTTAACACGAAGTGCTCTTTCAGAAAAATACACCACAAATTGAAATTTTATTACAAATTATCACTGCTTGCAAGTACGTCTATACAATGGAAGTAATAAAATAGCTTAATATTAAATCCTCTTGGAAAATTCACCACAAGTCGAAATTTTCTTTAAAATTATCACTGCTTGCAGGTAACTCTTTACAATGAAAGTAATCAATTGATTTTAATACGAAGTCTTCTTTCAGAAAAATTCTCCACAAATTGGAATTTTCTTTAAAATTATCACTGCCTGCAGGTAAGTCTTTACAATGAAAGTAATCAAATGATTTAATACGAACTCCTCTTTCAGGAAAATTTACCACAAATCGAAATTTTCTTTAAAATTATCACTGCTTGCAGGTAAGTCTTTACAATGAAAGTAATCAATTGTTTTAATACGACGTCTTCTTTCAGAAAAATTCTCCACAAATTGAAATTTTCTTTAAAATTATCACTGGTTGCAGGTAAGTCTATTCAATCAAAGTTATCAAACTGCTTGCACGTAAGTATTTACAATGAAAGTAATCAAATGATTTAATACGAAGTGCTCTTTCAGAAAAATACACCACAAATTGAAATTTTCTTACAAATTATCACTGCTTGCAGGTAAGTCTATACAATGAAAGTAATCAAATTATTTAATACCAAGTCTTCTTTCAGGAAAATTCACCACAAACTGAAATTTTCTTCAAAATTATCCCTGCTTGCAGGTAAGTCTTTACAGTGAAAGTAATCAATTGATTTTAATACGACGTCTTCTTTCCGAAAAATTCTACACAAATTGAAGTTTTCCTTAAAATAATCACTGCCTGCATGTAGGTCTATTCAATGAAAGTAAACAAAGTGCTTGCAGGTATGTCTTTACAATGAAGATAATCAAATTAATTAATACGAAGTCGTCTTTCAAGAAAAGTCACCACAAATTGAAATTGTCTTTGAAATTATCGCTGCTAGTAAGTAACTCTTTACAATGAAAGTAATCAAATGATTTTTATACGAAGTCTTCTTTCAGAAAAATTCTGCACAAGTTTAAATTTTCTTTAAAATTATGACTGCTTGCAGGTAAGTCTATACAATGAAAGTAATCAAATGAATTAATACGAAGTCGTCTTTCAGGAAAATTCACACAAATTGAAATTTTCTTTAAAATTATCACTGCTGGCAAGTAAGACTTTACAATGAAAGTAATCAATTGTTTTAATACGAAGTCTTCATTCAGAAAAATTCTGCACAAATTGAAATTTTGTTTAAAATTATAAATGCTTGCAGGAAGGTATATACAATGAAAGCAATCAAATGAATTAATACGAAGTCGTCTTTCAGGAAAATTCACCACGAACTGAAATTTTCTTTAAAATTATCACTGCTTGCAGGTAAGTCTTTTCAATGAAAGTATACAAATGATTTAATACGAAGTCGTCTTTCAGGAAAATTCACCACAAATTGAAATTGTCTTTAAAATAATGCTTGCAGGTAAGTCTATACAATGAAAGTAATCAAATGATTTAATACGAAGTCGTCTTTCAGGAAAATTCACCACAAACTGAAATTTTCTTTAAAATTATCACTGCTTGCAGGTAAGTCTTTTCAATGAAAGTATACAAATGATTTAATACGAAGTCGTCTTTCAGGAAAATTCACCACAAATTGAAATTGTCTTTAAAATAATGCTTGCAGGTAAGTCTATACAATGAAAGTAATCAAATGATTTAATACGAAGTCGTCTTTCAGGAAAATTCACCACAAATTGAAATTTTCTTACAAATTATCACTGCTTGCAGGTAAGTCTATACAATGAAAGTAATCAAATTATTTAATACCAAGTCTTCTTTCAGGAAAATTCACCACAAACTGAAATTTTCTTTAAAATTATCCCTGCTTGCAGGTAAGTCTTTACAGTGAAAGTAATCAATTGATTTTAATACGACGTCTTCTTTCCGAAAAATTCTACACAAATTGAAGTTTTCCTTAAAATAATCACTGCCTGCATGTAGGTCTATTCAATGAAAGTAAACAAAGTGCTTGCAGGTATGTCTTTACAATGAAGATAATAAAATTAATTAATACGAAGTCGTCTTTCAGAAAAATTCACCACAACTTGAATTTGTCTTTGAAATTATCGCTGCTAGTAGGTAAGTCTTTACAATGAAAGTAATCAAATGATTTTTATACGAAGTCTTCTTTCAGAAAAATTCTGCACAAGTTTAAATTTTCTTTAAAATTATGACTGCTTGCAGGTAAGTCTATACAATGAAAGTAATCAAATGAATTAATACGAAGTCGTCTTTCAGGAAAATTCACACAAACTGAAATTTTCTTTAAAATTGTCACTGCTGGCAGGTAAGACTTTACAATGAAAGTAATCAATTGTTTTAATACGACGTCTTCTTTCAGAAAAATTCCTCCACAAATTGAAATTTTCTTTAAAATTATAACTGCTTGCAAGTATGTATATTCAAAGAAAGTAATCAAACTGCTTGCAGGTATGTCTTTACAATGAAAGTAATCAAATGATTTAATACGAAGTCGCAATTCAGGAAAATTCACCACATATCGAAATTTCCTTTAAAATTGCCACTGCTTGCAGGTAAGTCTTTACAATGAAAGTAAACAATTGATTTTAATACGACGTCTTTTTTCAGAAAAATTCTCCACAAATTGAAACTTTCTTTAAAATTATCACTGGTTGCAGGTAAGTCTATTCAATGAAAGTAATCAAACTGCTTGCAGGTAAGTATTTACAATGAGAGTAATCAAATGATTTAGTACGAAGTGCTCTTTCAGAAAAATTCACCACAAATTGAAATTTTCTACAAATTATCACTGCTTGCAAGTATGTCTATACAATGGAAGCAATCAAATGGCTTAATACGAAATCGTCTTTCAGGAAAATTCACCACAAATTGAAATTTTCTTTAAAATTATCACTGCTTGCAGGTAAGTCTTTACAATGAAAGTAATCAAATGATTTAATACGAAGTCCTTTTCAGAAAAATTCACCACAAATTGAAATTTTCTTTAAAATTATAACTGCGTGCAGGTAAGTCTATACAATGAAAGAAATCAAATGATTTAATACGAAGTCCACTTTCAGAAAAAATCACCACAAATTGAAATTTTCTTTAAAATTATCACTGCTTGCAGGTAAATGTTTACAATGAAAGTAATCAGTTGTTTTAATACGACGTCTTCTTTCAGAAAAATTACCCTCAAATTGAATTTTCTTTAAAATTATTTCTGCTTGCATGTAAGTATATTCAATGAAAGTAATCAAACTGCTTGCAGGGAAGTCTTTACAACGAAAGTAATCAATTGATTTTAATACGACGTCTTCTTTCAGAAAAATTCGCCACTTATTGAAATTTTCTTTAAAATTATCACTGGTTGCAGGTAAGTCTATTCAATGAAAGTTATCAAACTGCTTGCAGGTAAGCATTTACAATGAAAGTAATCAAATGATTTAATACGAAGTGCTCTTTCAGAAAAATACACCACAAATTGAAATTTTCTTACAAATTATCACTGCTTGCAAGTAAGTCTATACAATGGAAGTAATAAAATGGCTTAATACGAAATCCTCTTTCAGGAAAATTCACCACAAGTCGAAATTTTCTTTAAAATTATCACTGCTTGCAGGTAAGTCTTTACAAGAAAGTAATCAATTGATTTTAATACGAAGTCTTCTTTCAGAAAAATTCTCCACAAATTGAAATTTTCTTTAAAATTGTCACTGCCTGGAGGTAAGTCTTTACAATGAAAGTAATCAATTATTTAATACGAAGTCCTCTTTCAGGAAAATTTACCACAAGTCGAAATTTTCTTTAAAATTATCACTGCTTGCAGGTAAGTCTTTACAATGAAAGTAATCAATTGATTTTAACACGAAGTCTTCTTTCAGAAAAATTCTCCACAAATTGAGATTATCTTTAAAATTATCACTGCCTGCAGGTAAGTCTTTACAATGAAAGTAATAAAATTATTTAATACGAAGTCCTCTTTCAGAATTTACCACAAGTCGAAATTTTCTTTAAAATTATCACTGCTTCCAGGTAATTCTATACAATGAAAGTAATCAAGTGATTTTAATACGAAGACCTTTCAGAAAAATTCACCCCAAAAATGAAATTTTCTTTAAAATTATCACAGCCTGCAGGTAATTCTTTAAAATGAAACTAATCAAATGATTTAATACGAAGTGCTCTTTCAGAAAAATACACCATAAATTGAAATTTTCTTACAAATTATCACTGCTTGCAAGTAAGTCTATACAATGGAAGTAATAAAATGGCTTAATACGAAATCGTCTTTCAGGAAAATTCACCACAAATTGAAATTTTCTTTAAAATTATCACTGCTTGCAGGTAAGTCTTTAAAATGAAAGTAATCAAATGATTTAATACGAAGTCCTTTTCAGAAAAATTCACCACAAATTGAAATTTTCTTTAAAATTATAACTGCGTGCAGGTAAGTCTATACAATGAAAGTAATCAAATGATTTAATACGAATTCGTCTTTCAGGAAAATTTACCACAAATTGAAATTTTCTTTAAAATTATCACTGCTTGCAGGTAAATCTTTACAATGAAAGTAATCAAATGATTTAATACGAAGTCCTTTTCAGAAAAATTCACCACAAATTGAAATTTTCTTTAAAATTATAACTTCGTGCAGGTAAGTCTATACAATGAAAGAAATCAAATGATTTAATACGAAGTCCACTTTCAGAAAAAATCACCACAAATTGAAATTTTCTTTAAAATTATCACTGCTTGCAGGTAAATGTTTACAATGAAAGTAATCAGTTGTTTTAATACGACGTCTTCTTTCAGAAAAATTACCCACAAATTGAATTTTCTTTAAAATTATTTCTGCTTGCATGTAAGTATATTCAATGAAAGTAATCAAACTGCTTGCAGGGAAGTCTTTACAACGAAAGTAATCAATTGATTTTAATACGACGTCTTCTTTCAGAAAAATTCGCCACTAATTGAAATTTTCTTTAAAATTATCACTGGTTGCAGGTAAGTCTATTCAATGAAAGTTATCAAACTGCTTGCAGGTAAGCATTTACAATGAAAGTAATCAAATGATTTAATACGAAGTGCTCTTTCAGAAAAATACACCACAAATTGAAATTTTCTTACAAACTATCACTGCTTGCAAGTAAGTCTATACAATGGAAGTAATAAAATGGCTTAATACGAAATCCTCTTTCAGGAAAATTCACCACAAATTGAAATTTTCTTTAAAATTATCACTGCTTGCAGGTAAGTCTTTACAATGAAAGTAATCAAATGATTTAATACGAAGTCCTTTTCAGAAAAATTCACCACAAATTGAAATTTTCTTTAAAATTATAACTGCGTGCAGGTAAGTCTATACAATGAAAGAAATCAAATGACTTAATACGAAGTCCACTTTCAGAAAAAATCACCACAAATTGAAATTTTCTTTAAAATTATCACTGCTTGCAAGTAAGTCTATACAATGGAAGTAATAAAATGGCTTAATACGAAATCCTCTTTCAGGAAAATTCACCACAAGTCGAAATTTTCTTTAAAATTATCACTGCTTGCAGGTAAGTCTTTACAATGAAAGTAATCAATTGATTTTAATACGAAGTCTTCTTTCAGAGAAATTCTCCACAAATTGAAATTTTCTTTAAAATTATCACTGCCTGGAGGTAAGTCTTTACAATGAAAGTAATCAATTATTTAATACGAAGTCCTCTTTCAGGAAAATTTACCACAAGTCGAAATTTTCTTTAAAATTATCACTGCTTGCAGGTAAGTCTTTACAAGAAAGTAATCAATTGATTTTAATACGAAGTCTTCTTTCAGAAAAATTCTCCACAAATTGAAATTTTCTTTAAAATTGTCACTGCCTGGAGGTAAGTCTTTACAATGAAAGTAATCAATTATTTAATACGAAGTCCTCTTTCAGGAAAATTTACCACAAGTCGAAATTTTCTTTAAAATTATCACTGCTTGCAGGTATGTCTTTACAATGAAAGTAATCAATTGATTTTAATACGAAGTCTTCTTTCAGAAAAATTCTCCACAAATTGAAATTATCTTTAAAATTATCACTGCCTGCAGGTAAGTCTTTACAATGAAAGTAATCAAATTATTTAATACGAAGTCCTCTTTCAGAATTTACCACAAGTCGAAATTTTCTTTAAAATTATCACTGCTTCCAGGTAATTCTATACAATGAAAGTAATCAAATGATTTTAATACGAAGACCTTTCAGAAAAATTCACCCCAAAAATGAAATTTTCTTTAAAATTATCACAGCCTACAGGTAATTCTTTACAATGAAACTAATCAAATGATTTAATACGAAGTGCTCTTTCAGAAAAATACACCACAAATTGAAATTTTCTTACAAATTATCACTGCTTGCAAGTAAGTCTATACAATGGAAGTAATAAAATGGCTTAATACGAAATCGTCTTTCAGGAAAATTCACCACAAATTGAAATTTTCTTTAAAATTATCACTGCTTGCAGGTAAGTCTTTACAATGAAAGTAATCAAATGATTTAATACGAAGTCCTTTTCAGAAAAAGTCACCACAAATTGAAATTTTCTTTAAAATTATAACTGCGTGCAGGTAAGTCTATACAATGAAAGTAATCAAATGATTTAATACGAATTCGTCTTTCAGGAAAATTTACCACAAATTGAAATTTTCTTTAAAATTATCACTGCTTGCAGGTAAATCTTTACAATGAAAGTAATCAAATGATTTAATACGAAGTCCTTTTCAGAAAAATTCACCACAAATTGAAATTTTCTTTAAAATTATAACTGCGTGCAGGTAAGTCTATACAATGAAAGAAATCAAATGATTTAATACGAAGTCCACTTTCAGAAAAAATCACCACAAATTGAAATTTTCTTTAAAATTATCACTGCTTGCAGGTAAATGTTTACAATGAAAGTAATCAGTTGTTTTAATACGACGTCTTCTTTCAGAGAAATTACCCACAAATTGAATTTTCTTTAAAATTATTTCTGCTTGCATGTAAGTATATTCAATGAAAGTAATCAAACTGCTTGCAGGGAAGTCTTTACAACGAAAGTAATCAATTGATTTTAATACGACGTCTTCTTTCAGAAAAATTCGCCACTAATTGAAATTTTCTTTAAAATTATCACTGGTTGCAGGTAAGTCTATTCAATGAAAGTTATCAAACTGCTTGCAGGTAAGGATTTACAATGAAAGTAATCAAATGATTTAATACGAAGTGCTCTTTCAGAAAAATACACCACAAATTGAAATTTTCTTACAAACTATCACTGCTTGCAAGTAAGTCTATACAATGGAAGTAATAAAATGGCTTAATACGAAATCCTCTTTCAGGAAAATTCACCACAAATTGAAATTTTCTTTAAAATTATCACTGCTTGCAGGTAATTCTATACAATGAAAGTAATCAAATGATTTAATACGAAGACCTTTCAGAAAAATTCACCCCAAATTGAAATTTTCTTTAAAATTATCACTGCCTGCAGGTAATTCTTTACAATGAAACTAATCAAATGATTTAATACGAAGTGCTCTTTCAGAAAAATACACCACAAATTCAAATTTTCTTACAAATTATCACTGCTTGCAAGTAAGTCTATACAATGGAAGTAATAAAATGGCTTAATACGAAATCCTCTTTCAGGAAAATTCACCACAAGTCGAAATTTTCTTTAAAATTATCACTGCTTGCAGGTAAGTCTTTACAATGAAAGTAATCAATTGATTTTAATACGAAGTCTTCTTTCAGAGAAATTCTCCACAAATTGAAATTTTCTTTGTGAAGTCCCCATTCAGGAAAATTCACCACAAGTCGAAATTTTCTTTAAAATTATCACTGCTTGCAGGTAAGTCTTTACAATGAAAGTAATCAATTGATTTTAATACGAAGTCTTCTTTCAGATTAATTCTCCACAAATTGAAATTTTCTTTAAAATTATCACTGCCTGCATGTAAGTGTATTCAATGAGAGTAATCAAACTGCTTGCAGATATGTCTTTACAATGAAAGTAAGTAAATGATTTAATACGAAGTCGTCTTTCAGGAACATTCACAACAAATTGGAATTTTCTTTAAAATTATAACTGTTTGCAGGTAAGTCTATACAATGAAAGTAATCAAATGATTTCATACGAATTCGTCTTTCAGCTAAATTCACCACAAATTGAAATTTTCTTTAAAATTATCACTGCTAGCAGGTAAGTCTTTACAATGAAAGCAATCAAATGATTTATTACGAAGTCCTCTTTCAGGAAAATTCTGCACAAATTGAAGTTATATTTAAAATTATAGCTGATGGTAGGCAAGTATGTACAATGAAAGTAATCAATTGATTTTAATACGAAGTCTTCTTTCAGAGAAATTCTGCACAAATTGAAGTTTTATTTAAAATTATAACTGCTTGCAGGTAGGTCTATACCATGAAAGTAATCAAATGAATTACTACGAAGTCGTCTTTCAGGAAAATTCAACACAAACTGAAATTTGCTTTAAAATTATCACTGCTTGCAGGTAAGTCTTTACAATGAAAGTATACAATTGATATAATACGAAGTCGTCTTTCAGGAAAACTCACCACAAATTGAAATTTTCTTTAAAATTATCACTGCTTGGAGGTAAGTCTATACAATGAAAGTAATCAAATGATTTAATACGAAGTCATCATTCAGGAAAATTCACCACAAGTCGAAATTTTCTTTAAAATTATCACTGCTTGCAGGCAAGTCTTTACAATGAAAGTAATCAATTGATTTTAATACGAAGTCTTCTTTCAGATTAATTCTCCACAAATTGAAATTTTCTTTAAAATTATCACTGCCTGCATGTAAGTGTATTCAATGAGAGTAATCAAACTGCTTGCAGATATGTCTTTACAATGAAAGTAAGTAAATGATTTAATACGAAGTCGTCTTTCAGGAACATTCACAACAAATTGAAATTTTCTTTAAAATTATAACTGCTTGCAGGTAAGTCTATACAATGAAAGTAATCAAATGATTTAATACGAATTCGTCTTTCAGCAAAATTCACCACAAATTGAAATTTTCTTTAAAATTATCACTGCTAGCAGGTAAGTCTTTACAAGGAAAGCAATCAAATGATTTATTACGAAGTCCTCTTTCAGGAAAATTCTGCACAAATTGAAGTTATATTTAAAATTATAGCTGATGGTAGGTAAGTATGTACAATGAAAGTAATCAATTGATTTTAATACGAAGTCTTCTTTCAGAGAAATTCTGCACAAATTGAAGTTTTATTTAAAATTATAACTGCTTGCAGGTAGGTCTATACCATGAAAGTAATCAAATGAATTACTACGAAGTCGTCTTTCAGGAAAATTCAACACAAACTGAAATTTGCTTTAAAATTATCACTGCTTGCAGGTAAGTCTTTACAATGAAAGTATACAATTGATATAATACGAAGTCGTCTTTCAGGAAAACTCACCACAAATTGAAATTTTCTTTAAAATTATCACTGCTTGGAGGTAAGTCTATACAATGAAAGTAATCAAATGATTTAATACGAAGTCATCATTCAGGAAAATTCACCACAAGTCGAAATTTTCTTTAAAATTATCACTGCGTGCAGGTAAGTCTTTACAATGAAAGTAATCAATTGATTTTAATACGAAGTCTTCTTTCAGATTAATTCTCCACAAATTGAAATTTTCTTTAAAATTATCACTGCCTGCATGTAAGTGTATTCAATGAGAGTAATCAAACTGCTTGCAGGTATGTCTTTACAATGAAAGTAAGTAAATGATTTAATACGAAGTCGTCTTTCAGGAACATTCACAACAAATTGAAATTTTCTTTAAAATTATAACTGCTTGCAGGTAAGTCTATACAATGAAAGTAAACAAATGATTTAATACGAATTCGTCTTTCAGAAAAATTCACCACAAATTGAAATTTTCTTACAAATTATCAATGCGTGCAAGTAAGGCTATACAATGGAAGTAATCAAATGGCTTAATACGAAATCCT